>JAXBDA010007699.1:0-16813 GCA_036023075.1 Gaultheria prostrata
TTAAAGTTCTCAATGAGATCTATCAAACAAGATCCATATTGCTTAGAAAATTATTTTTGTAACTATATTATTTTTTAGTTTGAAAATTGCACGTAGTTTCGTAGGGGGCAAACATTTTGGAACGGAGAGAGTACTATAAATTAAAAGATATCAAGAATTTTTTGAGTTTTCCAAAAAAGGAAACAGACCCAAAAAATTAGGACGGAGGAAGTATTTACGAGTACATGTTTTGATTCGCGAAGGGATTAGTTTTATCAATCCATTTTAGCTATTTTATGAGTAAATGTTGTCGGGCACTGTGAGAGATTATTCAATGCCTTGAAGCATTGCTCCATATGTTTTGCACCACATATTTGTGTGGGATCTGTATATTTTTGTGTGGGCATGTGTCAACACCAAAGTGTGCTGCAAACTGCAGAGGCCTTGTGGAGCAATGCTCTAGGAGCAGCTAATAATTTTTGGATAATTTAGGCATTGTTTCCAATTTGCTAAAATAGTCTTTCCATAAAAGTTGAGTTTAGCTTAGTTGCTAAAATCATTTTTGTTTTCCGTTGCTAAAAGTCAATTTTCACTCACATACTTCTTTTGTTAAAAGCAAGTTGACCTTGCTTTTTAGCAAACAGGAAACTCATCGGTGTTGGGAATTACTAGGTTACTCTTTAGTCAGAGTTGACCTGAAAATAGGCCCATCATAATTTGCAACGAGGAATCCATAAAAGGTATAAAAGCCCAATCACATCAAAGCCCAATAAATCCTATGGCCCAGTTTTTGCTCCGGATCTTAACCCGACTCCACCTTGTGGAAAGCACACGTACAAACGGTTCAAACCACCAAACAAGCACTTCGTATGCGTCCTACGCAGTACGCACCCCTGTAGACCCTCTCACCTCAGACAGTCAGGGAGCGCTCTCTCTCTCTCTCTCTCTCTCATCATCATCAGATCGAAGATGCTCGCTCGTCTAGCGACTCAACGTCTGCTTGAGATCCGTCAAGCTTTCCGCCAAATTCCTCAGGTTTCCTCCTAATTTCCCCGCATTCCCTTCTCGTTAATTTGTTCAACAAAACAATCCGGTTTCGATCTAATTTCTTTCAGTATTTCCTAATTGATGCAGACTTCTCGGTCCTTTTCGACCGCCCTAAATTACGTAAGTTCGATCGTCTTTTATACACGAACTTTTCTGAATTTGATGTGTATACGTAGTACTACGTGATTGAGGTTTTAGGTATACTGCAGCTTGCATTTCGTTTATTTCAAATTTCTTTGCGTGATTTGTTTTTCTACGCAGCACCTTGATACTCCCGATAACAAACCTGACCTTCCATGGGAATTCAATGATGCAAACAAAGCAAAGGTAAATGATGTTTAAGACTCCAAATTACCAGATAGCAATCCTTTTGTTTTCCAGTGAAATGTTTATGTTTATGCATATTTCTAGGTGAAAAATGGAATTTTTTATACCTTATCCTTCATTTAGCCTCATTCCACTTGGTTTGATGGAATCTTAGTTCATTGACTGTCATTCCACTTGGATTAATAGAGACTTTGGAGTTTCAAGTAGGATTTGGCTTCTTGTTATTGAAGTGTTTTGTGTGCTAGATAGTAGTAGCGTGTGTTTATGTAGATACATATGCCTTTAGTTGTTATTCTAGATACAGAACCTTTTTTTTTTTTTTTGGGTATTCCAGATTTAGATATTTCATTTCCGGTGATGGATTTTGTTTCTTTCAATCGTTCATTTAAAAAAAGATAGTGATATCGTGATTTCTTAGCATGTGCTAGAACCAACATGAGTTCAACATTGGGCCCTGAGCAAAGCTAAAATGTTTTTAGTATCTAGTCACTTCCAACTCACAAGCCTAGCTATGGGGTTAAGGGGTTATGTCAGTAGAGTTACTATGTGGACCCAATCAGCAAGTTTTTATTGCTCAACTATCAGAGTTATTTTCTTCTTGGTATTTCTCGCATTGAAAGGGGTGAATTTATCCTCTGTTTGGGGATTGGGTACTGAATTAAGGTTGGAAGTAACTTTTCCCCCTGATTTTAGCTAATTGTTGGACAATTAAACTTTGTTGGCTCAGCACATTATATGCGTTTAAATTTTGAACTCAGGCTTGCCATTTTATACTTTATTTGTAGGTGAAGGAGATACTATCTCACTATCCATCCAACTACAAGCAGTCTGCAGTCATTCTTCTGCTAGATCTTGCACAACAGCAGCATGGAGGGTGGCTTCCTGTTTCAGCGATGAATGCAGTACGTTTCATGAATCTGGAAGCAGTTTCTAGTTTTCCACTATACCTACAGATACACTCACACACATGAAAAATTGGTATTTTGTTCGAGCATTTGTTTCTTTGGGTCTCTTTGAAGTCCTTCAACTTTCAGCATGTGCTTCTTTATCTTTGTTAAACACCGTTGTGGCCCACATTTCTATGACCACAAGTTATCCCTTTGAATGAGCTCTTGATGAACTTTGTGTAGACATGGTAACTTAACCTATATTGCTCATCTCGTCGTTGGTAGTTGCCTTGTCACCTTGGCTTATGTTTGTTGGCTTAAAAAACCCTGAAGTAGCTCAATAAGAAGTCTAAATTATATACTCATGACTATCCAAAAGTTGTCCGTATTTTATGTTTGAGAAACCCAACTTCTTACTGAATGGTGAATGCAATACAATTTTGTAATCTTTTTATTAGGTAATCCGAATTGAAAGCTATAATTCTTTTGTGCCAAATATTATATCGCGTAGTACAAAAATTTTGTTTGGTTACTGCCAATAATCATATGCCCGAAGTGTTCATTCCCAAAGCTTACTTAAGAAGTTGTGTATGCTGGGATTTTCCAGTATTGATGAAGCATTGTTAAGTAATCTGTCCAGCATTTGATAAACATAAGTTAATGCAACATTTGGAAGAGAATAATCTTGCTGTTTCTTAGGAGAAAAGAAACAAGTTTATTTATCAATAAAAAGTCCATGCATGTGATAGCATTCCATTTTATGAGGGAATTATTCAGCGCATGGACTATAAAGTACGGATACTTCTAGAAGGGAGTTGTATCCGCATCGCGTACTGACAGTCCTTGGATACTAGCATATACGTACCTGGTACTTGAAATTATTTTTTTTTAACTTAAGAAGTATTGGATACTTTTTAGATAATCAAGTTACACATCTAAGCTTTGACTATGCAATTGAGATTGTGCGATTTGTACCATTGATAAAAGAATAGTTTCTGGACAAAGAAAAGGTTAATTTTGTGATATTTGGTTACTGTTTATTTAAGAACAAAAAAGGTAGACTAAAGTAATATCGTACTTTTTCATATGTCGAATTGATGAATCTTTACTAGGTCACATGTGTGTACCCATATCGCTTCAACTCGCTGATAGCTATTAAACTTGTTTTTAATTCCTAAATTGGTTCATCTCCATTCTTGAGCTTATGTGTAACATGATTCTAGAACTACTAGACACCCTTTTTCCAAACATGTCTTGGCCGTATCCATATTCTCCCTTTTGAAGTTTTGCTTCTCAAAGTATCGTGTTCATATCCTGTATCCCTGTCCATGCTTCAGACATGGGTTGCCATGGCATGTACAATGGATCGCAACTCGTTGAGTCTCCTTTTATTTCATTGGTCCTGCACTTCTAGTTAGACTGGCTGGTCATGTGAAATTGCTGCTAACTTGCTTATATTACCAGGTTTGCTTTGATGTCTACATCTTTATAAGTACATCGACCATACCCCCATGTATAATACACAGTTTCATGCCTTCGCCATATTATAAATTTGTCCTCTCTACCGTTTCGTGTCGTATGTCTGAATCTTTTCCTTCAGCGTAGTTGCTATAACAACCGGACTTATAGCCCTCTCCTAGGATGAGAGGTTACCCAGGTTCTAGGTGGTTTCTTTTTTCCTATCTGTTTTTTTTTTGTAAGGATGACTGATCAAGTTCTTATCTATGCTAGCCAGAGTGGAAGAAAAAGAGTGATAGGTTTCGCTAGAAAACAAAAAGAGACCAAACTAGAAACTAGACTTAAGGTTCCATTTTCCAAGGCTCAAATATTGTCCTCTTCATTAGAGTTCAGCATTGTAATTCATGTTGGTGTTAATGGTACAGGTGGCTAAAGTTATAGAAGTTGCTCCTATCCGTGTGTATGAGGTTGCAACATTCTATTCAATGTTCAATCGAGCAAAGGTGAGAAAGTAGTTTTTTTTTTTCCCCGTCTCTTCCATCTTAAACTCTGTCATTCTGATACCAGTGTCTCAAAATTTGGTTTCTTGCAAGTTTCAGCTTTTCTGTATAACCTTCTATTAATTATGCAGGTTGGCAAATACCACCTTTTGGTTTGTGGCACAACGCCTTGTATGATTCGTGGTTCACGCGAAATTGAAGATGCATTACTAAAACACTTGGGGGTGAAGCGCAATGGTGAGAATTCATTCTATCCATTGTATTCATCAATTTTGATCTAATTGTACAGTTGACAATATCCTCATGGGAGATTGTGCGATTGGAATACAAATTGAATGTTAATTTACAGAACTTGTGATTTGCAGAAGTAACAAAAGATGGCATGTTTTCTGTTGGAGAAATGGAATGCATGGTTAGTATTTTCTTACTCATTTGTCTTGGCCTGCAATGTTTTGATGGTCTTACCACTGGTTTTGCTCAAGGCTGGGAGTGTCAATGAATGGGTAGCAAACATGGGAGTGTCAATGAATGGGTAGCAATCATGTAGTTTTCGGAATTGCTGCAAGTATTGCGTGAAAATTAAAAACAAGTGGCGACGGTTTTTTTTTTTGAACTGCAAGTAGCGACGTTCATTCATGAATTCTTTTGTACAGACCAAAAAAGTAAAGCTCATGATGAGCATGCCTGAAAAATGAAAAAGTTAGTTTTCAAATAAATTGCAGATGGGGCAACCTTCTTACTGTTGCTGTGGCTTGCCTATTTTGTTTGCTTCCTGCTGCTGCTCTATCTCAAGTCTCAACATCCTGGAGTCGGGATTGATAATAAAGAGAGAGCATATCTTTAAGATGCCTTTCTGCCATTTTGATTTGATCTAAAAAGTTTGCACAGATAAATCCTCGATGAACGATGCTTGGGGCAATAAATGATGTTGCTTTGTGCAGGGATGTTGCGTAAATGCTCCTATGATTACAGTAGCTGACTACTCCAGTGGATCTGAAGGATATACCTATAATTACTTCGTTAGTACATCTAAATCATTCCATTTTTCTGATTTTAGGAATTTTCACCAACTAAACATAAGCTTTTTGAGCTTTATGTTTGTGACTAATTTTTAACATATAGGAGGATGTAACTCCAAAGCGAGTGGTCGAGATAGTTGAGATGTTAAGAAAAGGGGAGAAGCCACCGGTAAGACAACTTGAGTGGTTATGTTGGTTTTCAGTGTTTCGATTGTTGATAAGTTAGACTTGTTATCATCTGATATAATCTTTGCATCTCAGCGTGGCACTCAGAACCCCATGCGCATTAATTGTGGGCCAGAAGGGGGAAATACTACATTGTTAGGTGAGCCGAAGCCTCCCCCATGCCGGGATCTGGATGCCTGCTGAAATCAACTTGGGTAAATTTTCTGTTGAATAATCCAAGCTCAATTGTTCATGGGCTTCCCTGAGTTGTAAACTGTTACTGACTTCGATTTTTTGTATTTCCCTGGTTAACTGTATTCGAGTATATTTAAGCTCAATATAAGGTCATTGCGCCTCAGTTAGTTCAACTCCAATGCTATCTGTTAACTTCATTATCAACCATGAATGGACAGTTGACAGTGGTTTGTGTGGAAACGCCTGATTTTTTGTGGAGCCAAGCTGAGTTTAAGTTCTTGAAGTTGCATTCGTTTCGATTACTCCATAATACACATCATCCCTCTTCGAAGCAGGAGAGAACTATTTACATGTGTTGTTTTCTGATCAAATACTCGCTTGTTTTTCCCTCATTATGCATTGCTTTTGCAATTGCTTCCGTTTTGTTATATTTCCTTCCCGAGGTTGCTCCCATTGTTGAAAACCCGAGGATTTGTTCAAGAAAATTGACGGTGGGGCCGTTTGACTGGTTAGCCATAGGGGTGAAATGTATGAGTTGAAATCTTGTGTGTCGCCGAGTGAGACGGTTTAGAGTTTCCAAATAGCATCGACAGTGAAGTTTCCGGCAAATCAAATGGCACCGTAGAGGAATTTAGAGAGAGACTGTATGTTTTTGCACAGAGAGAGAGGGATTGATGTTTTCGGAAGAAAACATGATATGTTAATTTCTTAATTCTGTCATACGCCTAGGCCCGGTATGACATGATATGTTATGGGTTGAAATCAAAATTTTTGTGAATAATTAACATATCATGTTCAGAGGTTGATTCCGATGATTAACATATCATGGGATAGATAGCAATGAAAGTGTCCAAAAACGACTCTTTTCTGGTTAAAAATGACTCTTCGAAACTGAAAAATTGCGAGGAACACCCTGGCAAAATACACCAGTCCTCCCTAACTTCTGTAATCACATTACAGTTAAGCCCTTAGCTCTAGTCCAACTGGCAAATGTTCTTACGTCATCTATATTCAAACTTATGTGTTCGTGACAAATTTTTTTTTTTTTAGGAAATAGAAACATATATATAAAAAACAAAGATTTCAAGGACACTACATGTCCGAAATAACAACAAAAATAAAGAAAACAATAAAAATAAAAGCCGCAAAATTGTTCCTAAATTACCTCCTGCCTTGAAAAAGGAAAAAAAAAGGAAGAAAAATCAACCAAGCTACCATACCATGGCCCCAAGTTCTAAATGTCCTATAATTTACATGTACTATATGCCATTCGATTTTATTCGTCTTTTCTCGAAATGTATGTTGTTTCATTACGTTCCTGCCGCCTGCCACAACGAGTGAAATTTCATGCAAAACAAAACTTATTCCAAATCACTTAGCAGATGACATATAACCGCTCTTAAAACCATATTCAGAGACTCTGGGGGCAAAAGAACCAGTAATGGCACAACCAGAAGAGGCTATTGAAGAACAAGTAGTATCAATACTCAAATCCTATGGCAATTCCTAGTTGAAAAGTTACTATAGATTTCTACAAAAAACTGCCCTAACAGGAAAATTATCATTTGATCTGAAATGTCGTCTGCAGCTGTATGGTAATTTACATCAGTTAGCTACAGATGTTCAGCCAACGGATCTAGTCAGACTCATGCTTAATACTCACAGCCATCCCAATCCGACAGTTACTGTTTGGATCCATCAGTTACGGGCCATGGTCATTTTAGCTTGAATGCTTCAACCTTCTTGCTGGATTCC
Organism: Gaultheria prostrata; assembly: GCA_036023075.1. Classification (NCBI taxonomy): domain Eukaryota; kingdom Viridiplantae; phylum Streptophyta; class Magnoliopsida; order Ericales; family Ericaceae; genus Gaultheria; species Gaultheria prostrata. Next base: position 7,333 of record JAXBDA010007699.1, read on the forward strand.
TGTTCCTGCGAGAACATTATTAACATCAGAATGATTGGAATTAGAAACAAGCCAGCTCATAGAGAGTCAAGTTCTCCATGACTACGCATAACCCACCGAAAATAAGGATAAAGGAAATACCGTGATTACTAAAATTGGTCTTTCTTTTATTCGCCATAGTTTATACCATTTTTACCACAACATCGTATCATGATAAGCTATTCTACTGAAGAAAAAAAATGATAAATGCAATCAAGAACATATGTCCCCATGCATGCACATAAAAGGAGCCCATGCCCGTGTAGGAACCATCTAAATAAAGGTTAATGTACAATGTTTTCCACATGCACGTAACAGTGAAATGATTTGAATCAAAATGTAATAGTACGTGGAATGCTGACCACGTAAGCCTATGAAAAGTAGCATTTCTCAAAGCTACTAAAACTTCGTAGTATACTCGAAAGTCGAATCCCATCTACAAATGTTTGATGGTCCTTACAAATGGATTAGTTAATGTGCTACAAGATAAAGTACCTTTTCATTCACTTTTTATTTGATTTTGATGCTGCACAAAAAACTCTTTGGCATTACGTGCCACCTCTGCTTCCAATATTGCTTCCAACACTATGTCTGATCCTTCCGCATTATCTGATACCAAACTGACGGGTTATTTCTCTTCATAAGCTTGCAAATGCAAAAATGCAAGCAAATGGCTAGATTATGCATCAAATATCCATGATACGCAATATATAACCTAGTGGGCAAATTACACGTACAAACAGACAGCACTGATCAATCAAGCAAGAATTTTTTGAAATTAATATGTGAAGGCAATAAAAACGAGGTATTCTTGGTCACAACAAAGGCCTATGTTACATGGATTCGAGTAGGAGTGTAGGTGTGGGTATGTGTCTATGTGTCAGATTATCTGCATTCCTTCTCAAGGACATGGGGGCGGGCAGAAATAAGAGTACTCCATAGTCTATTTCTTTTACTTAGCCAGGAATCAGGATAAATGGTCTTTAAAAAATGCCATTTGATGCATAACATGGAGTTCTATTGACTGCTTTATGGTAAATTTGAGTTACAAAATATGCTTGTTGAGTACTACCGAACTCATCACGTCGGACACAGATCTCATACCCTTGCCAACGTATAGAGCGAGTCCAACATAGGCAAAGGTAGTAAAGGCCAACCTACAGTTGATAATGCAAGTCTCATTACTAACCAATTTGAAGTACTTCAGCAAAATTTGAATTAAGCCAATTCAGAATACAATGTGTTAACTTTTTGAAAGATAAATCGGTCCCCCGTGATGTGGGAGGATCAAAAACAGATTTTCATGGAAGCATCAGCTCTACAGTAGTCAAGCATAAGAACTAGGTTCGAATCTGAGGGTAGTCACTTGTGCAAATAACACGGAGTATAAAAAAACATGGTTCGAGTTGAAAATGGGGTCAAGAATAGTTATTACTCGTCTTCCGTAAAAATTTAAGAGTCGGATACAACTTGTTTCTACAACTCCTCAACATGTCAAAAATCTCACACAAGAAGCAGGACTACACAGCACTGCTTCATCAATCCGACGGTCCAGTATATTCCCAACAATTGCATCAAATTTTTGGAACTTTAATTCGAGCTCACATTTACAGCTCAAAGGAGACATCAAAATGATACTTTTCCATCAGCCGAGACTTCAAAATGGTCCACACTTAAAAACAAGTAATTTCATCCCTGTCTAGATTTTCTAGAACAAGCTCACTTATAGAAGCGAATTTCACAACCAACATCACTTACAGAAACAAGCAGATTGCAAGCATACATAGCTTCAACGGAAAGAAAGGCAATTTGATGGATTCACACATCCCAAATGACAAATTTGAGAAATTTCCCTTGCAGTTGCTAAAAAATCATTATATGACCAAAGCAGAAACTATTTTACATAAGGACTAAGAGGTTAAGAAAGCATGTGTAAGAAGCGACATCCTAAGATGCAAGCTTGTGGTGTTGTGCCCAGGAAAGGATTCTTACCCTTGCGATCTGGCAGCAATCCAGTGCTTTCAGCAGATACGGGCAGAACCATAAGACCAGATTCATCAGTTAGCTCGTCAATAACTTCACTACTTTTCGTCAAACCCGAATTAAGAGCTGCTGATTCAGCCAACTTAGCATAAGCTGTTGCTTGACTGTGCATATCAGAAAATCCTGAGGTTGCTGACATCAAATTCTGGGGAAAAGGAAAAAATATAGTTCATTGACATTGGTAGAAGACTCGTGTGAAACCAAGGAAATGGTTATAACGCTTAGTAAAACCTTAGCATTTGAAATAGTTGGTTTGTTCTCAAAGTCAGGTTGTTGTGTTGTGTCAGGTTTTTGTAGTTCAGCATTATCTGGACCAAAATAAGAACCAGTGAACCACCAAATGCATCAAATTCAAGCGAGAAAAAGCAAAGTCGTTCACTTCAGAATTGAGAGGTCTCGGAAAAATACGGAACCATTAGAAACAGATGTCCGGTCAATGTTGTCCACAAGCCTTCGAGTCAACGGGCCAGGATTCATAAATGAGATGGTTCGAATTTCATGACGTATGGCCTCTAACTGAGCCATTGTATCTTGCAGTTCTTTATGCACCTGCGAGTTGAATACCACGAGAACATCAGGCCGCACCATTGCACGCAATGCTGTTTACTCCAGTTAAAAGGAAAAACTAAAACATGTGAATTACCCAATCCAATATCATAGAGTTTTCACACAATTTAACTCTCTATTGGTTGTTCTTTTAAAAACAAATTCTGCATAGCACTTTGAAGAAACTTGTTTGGTTGATGACACATATTACTTGGAAAATAACATGTCTTTATAAAAATGCTAGACAGATGTTTCCACATTCTCAAAAACCAATAAAAGAAAATGGATGGGATATGAAAAGGATGAGTCTTGAGTCGTCAAAAAGTAATTTTTGCAAAGTCTTTTGCAAATCTTATTCAGAAAACAACCACCAATCAAGGATTGATAGTTGATACTCATAAGACACAAATACAAAGGTAGACTGAACAACATGAGATCGTTTGCAGAATCACTGCACAATCTGTCAATAAGTAAAGAGAATGATGCAACCAATCAGCTATTTTTATTTTTACCTAATGTACCTACATCTTGGGAGGAGAAAGAAAGACCTGACGAGCTTGATTTTGCTGCATGATGTTATCGAATTGGCCTCGAGCCAACTGGACATATCCGATGGCACGACCAGCTAATCTTCCTACAGTTCTCGATATGATTGGGAGATCCTTGGGGCCTAATTACAACGCAATTCGTTTAGTAAAACTATCAAAACCCTAAATCAGCATCAATCATCGCAAAGAATTTGATTTGAACATTAGACAACTGTATTCGCATGCATAGCGACAACCCTAAAAGTGTACGTTCGTATAAATATGTGTATATACAGACACACGCACACACGCACGCACAGAGGGGGGGGGGGGGGGGGGGGGGGTTTACCGATGACTGCAGCGGTTGCTCCAAGGAGTAGGAACACCTCTCCGTACGAAAATCCCAGCATTGCTTCCCCTTGCTGCTTCTTCTCCGACGGACGAGAGAGAAGCCATCAAGCCAATGCACGCCTGAGTAAAATTGCGTAAGTTTACACTCAGCCCCCCGTAATTTAGCTATTTTCCCAATTTAACTATGCCTATTGCACATTTTCAGATTCTAGTTTTTAAAAAATCAGTTTATACTAATTTTAATTAACTGGAAATGGGTTGGTGTTGTGCACTTGGGTGCTGTGCACTCCTCAGCCGTTCGATTGTATTTTGGACAGTTCGGATGTATTTTGATTTTTTACAGATAAAAGAAAATTAAAATTGCCAAATGTATACAGGCAGTCTAAAACATGATCGGACAGCCGAGGAGTGCACAACACGGTGCATAGCACCCAGGTCCTGTATAACGCATTCTCGGATTTTATGGATGAAATGATTTTCACACCCCATTTTACAATTCAAACTCCCTCTTTTGTCTAACTTTATCCAATTGTCTAACTTTCTTTCAAACTTCTGTTAGAATCCAAGATCCTAAATTGTGAAGGAATAAGTAGAAGATGGATCAACCACTTAAAGTTATACGATTGATTTGATTTTTTCCGGTATGACTCGAAGAATATTTTAGATCTAAAGGATGGCTTGGATCATTTATGCGGATCTTTGAAGTGGGTCCCACGAATTCATCTTGTACAAAACATATAGTAGAGTAATATTTAAATATACTTGAGAGAGAAAATATAGAAGGGGCCCACCTCAAAAAGTGGAAACCAGGGTTCAAGAACCAATCCGAACAAGCCCAATTAAAATGTTAGTCTTTGTTCGTTTTATAGTTTTAGCTTAGTTTTAGTTTTGTTTTGTAATCATTATTCATATTTCTCTCTCTATCTCTCTCTCTAATCATTATCCCTATTTTCAAAATTAAACTAAATTAAAACCACTAAACGAACAATGGTACTTTTTATTTTGAACTGAAGCTAAAATGCAGTACATGAGAGCCAATTTGAAAAGGGAAGAACCAAAAGTGTTTAGTGAGTTCTAGAAATTGAACAATGCAGATTACGATATTGACATTTTGGTTAAGCACACCGATACACACGACACTCCCAAAATGTATTAGCCTTGTCCGTCGAATTAGACCTGATTAAATCCTTAGGCTATGTTTTGATTTGATAGACATGACTGTTGGAAGGGAAATGTCATTTCAATAAGATTTATATTGCAATATACTCCTTCCGTTTCAAAACGTTAGACACTATCACTATTCTAGTCTTCTGAAAAAAATATTTTTATCTTTTAATCCGTAATGTTTTATATGAGCAATATTAATCTCGTTTGATAGGTTTCAATTAGTTCTTTTAAACAAAGTTCTGAAAATCACATAAAACATTATGAATTGAAAGATATATGCAATTTAAAAATGACACGTACTCCCGAAAGTATCTAACTTTATGGGACGGAGGGAGTAGTCCATTTTGTTCACTAAAGTAATTAATCCTTTCTAATTGACACGAAACTTAGGGTGAGTTTCACGTTTTTAGAACCAAATGCTAAATAGATTTAGTTTTTTAGTATATAAAAGTGCTAAAAGTTAAGTTGCCAGTTGCTTTTAACAAATGAGAACTTGAGGTAATAAAAGTTACTCCCACCGTCCCAAAATTTTTGTCCGGTCCGCAAAACGAGAACCTAAAAATAATAAGTTTTTAAAAAGAAAATTTGCAAACTTTTTTCATAAATTAAAAGTATTCATTGATATCTAGTAGATTGTTTTAAAAATATTGATTTTTTCTTGAAAATTTTGCATTATTTTTAAGTTCTCATTTTGCGGACTGGACAAAAAATTTGGGACGGAGGGAGTAGGTTTTTTTGTTTTTAGAACCAAATGCTAAAATGGATTTTTGCATAAAAATGATATAAAAGCTAGGCTAAGTTGCTAAGGTGTTTGGGAGCCTCATGTTTTTACTTTTTGCATTTTGTGTTTATATTTTTTGCATTTTGAATTATGGCCCAAATGATTTATGAAGTTGTAAAGTGTTTGAGAGATGTATGTAGAATGTATTTTGCAACAGTATTAGTATTTTGAGAGATATATGCATAATATATTTTGCACGTCTTTTTGTTAACAAAAAATAAGAAAAATAAAAAATAAGAAGTCAAAAAGCTCGTCTCCCCCTCACTTCTAACTTCTCTTCTCAAAAACCCAAAACTCATTTTCATAGAATTGTGCCAAATGAGTAAAAATGAGAAAATCAAAATGCAAAAAATAGTAAACCAAACACTCCTTATAGGAACCAAGAGTTTGTAGTCTAACGGTTATCTTCTGGTACTCTTACAAGCGAGACTAAGGTTCAAGCCTCGGCTGCGCTAACTCATTAATTCTCACGCTAACCCCACTGATTTATATCGAATAACAAAAAAAAAAAAAAAAACACTCCTTATAGGCTGAGGTGTCACAGAGTACAGTTTTTGGTGCCAAAAAAGAAAGAAAAATGCTACAGGCACACAATGTGCCACACCAATCCCATGTGGCAAGTGGGCCCCGCAATTTTCTAATTAAAAAAAAAAAAAAAAAACCAAAGCTTCTCAAACACGCTCATCTCCTCCTGTGTGTTTCTGATCCAGACGAAGGGAAAGAGGGGGAGAGAGTTAAAGACGACAGAGTAGAGAAGAAGAAGATCGAACTAGCCCCAGCCCCGTTGCCGACGTCCTCCACCACAGGCGACCACCACCACCGGCGCCACCAGAGCCCCAGCGACCAAACTCGACCCGACTCCGCACCGACGCTCGACGTGACTTGAAGGCCATACCTAGCACCAAGGTCTCTCTCTCTCTCTCTCTCTCCGAACATATGATTGATTCATTGATTTCCCCAAAACTTAGAAAAAAAAATTAGGGTTTTGCAGTGAATTCCACTTATCACGAATGTTTTGCACCAAAAAGATAGACGTAAATCTAAATTCAAGTTTTCACACCCAAAAGATGATAAGTGAATTAGGGTATTCCTCTCCCCATCATCCCACCAATATACACTTGCAGTAATCTCTTTTCAACTTTTGGCTACATGGTTTGTATGTTTTTGGACATCGCCATTTTTTCATCTTGTAGAAAGACAAGATGGGTTACAAATAGAAGGTGTAGCGAGCATATACTCGGCTTTAGTCAAACCGAAAACCTGAATTTAGATTTACGTCCACCTTGTAAAATCTTCTTAGTGTAGAACAAGTGAGGAATTTGCATGCATACAAGAAATTGCTTTATTAGTTTGAGATGCTGTCACTTAGCGATGACTGATGAATCCTGTTATTTGAGCGGCTGCATGACCATCTGCAGAGCACGAATGTTTCTTGTTTGGGAAAGGGTTTCCGATTACTGAACAATTTGCATTTTTCTTCTACAAAACTCGTCAGTTGTAGATGGCTTTCCTACTTGACATTATATAGCGAAGTCATGCGATTTTCATACAGGTGTTTAATAAAAGCCAGTAATCATGCATTCCTACATGTGATATATTCAACTACAATTGATTTGATTGAGTGGTTACATCATTCTAACGGCTATCCCTTTGCAGATGGACTCAAACAGCAGTGTGTTATGCCAAAAGTCCCACGGGGTGGAATCCCAACACAGTGTACTTGCAGCACCGCAATTTCTATTTCAGCTTCATCACGCCCTGCCATTCCGATTTTTGGGTGAATGCCCACGCATAGAAGTGAGGTTTTGCTTCATTTCAGTCTTTTTAGTTTAGAAATGCTCTCAAAATGTGGTGACCAAACTATGTCAAGCTTGCTTGATTTACCATCTGCATTTTTGCAAGAAACTAATGATTGTTGGCTTTGATGAATTTGCTTCATGCTAAATAGAGAGAAGTTACTCACATGATTCTTGCAAGAGCAAACATTTGTCAATACCATATCATTTCACCTGATTACGTGGCAAATTCTCATCATCAGTGCTTAACAGTTAACACATAAAAATCAAAATGGCAACTAATTTTTCGAAAACAAATAAAACAATGGTTTTCTATTTTTTCTTTCGTGACATGGCAGAAATGATCCATGTTAGGTTTTGATTTCTGCTAAGTTCCTTACTTTCATTTACAGTTGAGGGTAGGCTTTCGTGCATACGGTTAGGCTGCTCTATTATGATTTTTTATATGGGGTTTAAACATGGAATCAGTCTTCCTGCTTGGAAGTCCATTGTTACATACATCTGATCCATCCCAGTTCAGACTCGGCCAGTCCAGGTTTGGCAGTGGTAGGACTGAGCCTCACACACTTAGTTGCCCTTTAGGTGTTTTACCAGCAGTTGAATTATGGACATATTTGTTACAAGGCAAGTGTCCTATTATCATATCATGTACATATGAACGCGCATAGAAACACATATCGCTATCTATTATCATAGCGTGGAAGCATCTATAAATAATTCAGTTCTATAACTTCGTGGATTCCCAGGAGCTAATCACGATAGTAAAACAGTATTGTTAATAATTCTTTTTTTTTCTTCTCGGCATTAATATACCTTAGTTGGTGTTTAAAATTTTCTTCTTTATTGACTTCGTGCGCTGGACGTACAATCAAATTTTTGTCAAGTGTCAAGTGTTGGTTACTGAAAGCACGCTTTCTTTGCTTCTATGAGCCTAAATTATTGGACCAACTTCAATAATTTCTACACGAATTCATGTGTTTAACCTTTATCTCATTTGATCAGCTTGCTTATTCCATCATACGGGTACACACCAACCTCATTTAAGTTTCCATGTCTTTATCAAGAACAAATATTCAACCATAGCGTATCTTTTTTAATATTGTTTACTTAGTTAAGCTCAGACATTTTAGTTCAGGACAGAAGTACATAGATCATAACTGAGTTTTTGTTCTTCTTCAAAGTGCAAGAAATAAATGAAGGAGGGAATTAGTGTAATCAAACTTAAACTTGTGAAGCTCTTTTTATGCATCTAAATTCCTTCTTCCTTTGGATGTGCATGTTTCCAGATGGCTATTGCATGTTGATGCTTGACGGACTCAAAGGAAGTGCAGCAATTTCCTAAAGCTCTGCCATGGACACAGGAGGGGTGGTCAAGATGTACACTAAGAGCAGAAAAGAAGCCGAGGTGGCCAACTGGGACACCAAAAAGAGGACAGAACAATGAAGATTGATTTGCACTTGTTTTTTTTTTTGTTAATCTTGTACATGTACTCTTCAACTTCAATGGGAAGAGGCAACAACTTAGTTCTTCCTTGGTAATGATGTAATGCAATATGAATGGAAATGTAATGCACTTTTGTAATGAATCAAATCTTATGGGAATGATATTGTGGACTTCTTGACTCCAAATGATATGAATTATGTTTCTTATTGTTGTTGACTATCTGATGAGACGCTGAGACGTCGGGCTAGACAAGAAAATAGGGGAGATGCTGTCAAATTTTTTCCAGAACAACAAACTTTTAAACCATGCAATTTTTTTTACTCATTTTTAGCATCCATAAACAAGCTTTTGAGCACTTTTACAGTGAGCTTTTGCGGTTGCCCAAAAATACACTCAATTTTCACACTCATTTTTAGCATCCATTAACCTAACTTGTATACCCTGCATCTCATCAAAGAACAACAAACGGAGTTTAAAACAAATTTCACGTCCAAAGTCGGTTTCATTACTTCCAGAGATGAACTCGGAATCCAGTTCAATGTACAAGAAAATACTTTACAAAAACCAAGCAGCAAAAATATATACTATTTGCCTATTGGGTTCCATGGATAACTGGATATATGAAAGGCATTCTTCATGGCCATACAAGTACTGAAGTACCAGATGATCAATGAGAGCATTACTGCTTTCGCTCCAACTTTGTTTATTTATAAGCGCGCCCAAAGCGTAGGGCTTAAGTCGGAGATAGCATAATACCGGTAAGACCGGATCGAATCCACAGGGACCGAACGTACCGAGCGTGAATATT
>JAXBDA010007700.1:0-16812 GCA_036023075.1 Gaultheria prostrata
TTTTATTCTCTCTCTCCTCCCCCCCTCTTTGCTGCCTGTTTTTTTTTTTATTTATTCTCTCTCTTGTCTCTCTCTTACTTTTTCCCCCATATATTATAATTTATTAAAAATAGGGAGGGTAATAGGGAGTGTTGTTGGAGTGTTGATAGAAAAAGTGCCAAGTTATAATAGATATATGCACTGTTCACAAACTTTTTTAAGGAGTTATTGTTGGGGTTGCTCTAAAGTTTCTATTAAGATATTTTCGATGTGTGATTATTAAAAAAAAATATATATTTTTTGATATTATCGGTATTTTTGGTATTATCCCACAAAAAGTCATTATCATCACATACATCAATTGATTTGACAATGCAAGTGGTGGCTAGCTCATGCAGTAGAGCTCTTTGACGTCCCACACTGCATCCCGAGATCGAGTCTCATTCCCCCTCCCCATGCTGAGTTTCTCAAATAATTTTAACAACTCTTTTACTAAAATCAACCATGACTTTATCAAATGAGAAAACACTTGATAAAATCATAGTTGATTCCAAAAATCATGGTTAATCATTTGACAAACTAGGCCTAAGAATGACAAATGGCAACAAATGATTTGACAATTTGTAATCCAAAAATACCGAAAATAATGTAATGAAAACTCACCTTGCGTTTTTCAGCAATATAAAAGGTTGCAGATTAAATTTCTATTTATACTGTAAATTAGAAAACGGAAAGAAAGAAGAGGATGGAAGCACAAAAATACAATGAAAAGATAAGGTCGGTGCATGTCGTTTTCCTTGAAATAGAGTAGGTGGAATTTTCTTCAGTCTTTTTATTAAACCATTTTTACGAATGGCTATTGATCCTTGTCAAGGCTACTTCAATCGCTGATTTCCTAAAGTTCATCTCTCTTTTTCTCTAGTTTTCGAAATACCAGGGTTTTTTTTTTTTTTTTTTCAAGTTGCCTATTTTGGATTAAATATCCAAAGCAAAAACTATGTTATCCAATTCTAGGCTGACAAGTGTACAACTGGAATACGCTGAATAATTTTGGCTGGGTCGAGAGTATGCCAATGTAAGCAACCACAAAACGTAGGCCGCTTGAGAGGACATTTTAAAGGTACAAGGCCGGCCCTGAAATTCTCGGGACCTAAGACGAACTTATGAGGGGAAAAAAATATTCTTATGGAGAAGGAAAAGAGAGGCATCAGAACTTGAACCATGTACTTATTGGATAGCAAAACTAAACATTTCCAGTGGGCTAGCTAAATTATTTTTTGTACAGGTGTCACATTAAATATATATTAACTATCCGCCTATACCTCTATGAGGCCCTAATTTTGGGCCAAAATTTGAGGCTTAAGTTGTCCGCCTCGTGCGCCTTAGCTCAGGGCCGGCCCTGATCCACCAGGGTATACGCGGGGAAGAAGTCGGGAATTGAACATGGAGATGACACTTAAATAGATTATATATATTAAACGAGTAGAGCTCAAACACTATAAAGCTCGACTTGACTCATTTGCACCACTACTTATATGTGGTAATATGATATATGAGGATTTTCTTAGAGCCATAATTTTCGCACCACCTGCCAAAACATTAGAAAGTGGATTCTTAAAGCCATAATTTCCATGGGAGACTAGTAGTACTACGTACTCAACTTCGGGAGAGACCCCTTTTGAAAACTGTGGATGAAGGTGGCTATTGTCTGCTTTATTCTTCCTTCCAACCAATCCTCTAATTAGGAGGACGGCTTCATGACAAAAAAGTATAGCAGATGCATGCCTATCCATTTAGGTCCATGATTTGTTCAAATAATACTGCAAACTGTGGATTGAGAAGCGTACGTGGAAGATTACTAGTGGATACAGTCTAAGTGAAGTACTGCTTTGAAAAATATGTATGGCTCACGAGGCTTTCACAAGATTGAAAGATGGCATATAGTTGTTATGGTTTGCTTGCTTTGTTAACTTGGTGAATTTAGGGTGAGGGACACCGTCTCTGTTGATAAATAAGAAGTTATACAAGTTTAATGGATCTTTGTCCATTCGGGTATGAAAAGGGGTGCACATGAATTTTCCTGACAATGAATTTAGAGAACGTCGCAGCTCAAGTAGTTTTTTTTTTTAATTCTTTGCGTGGACGCAAACCATGAAAGTATTTTGAAATTATCAAACCTTATCACGAGAGAACATTGTTTTGGTCATTCATTTTCACAAGTACCAATAAGATGAAGAGATTTAGTTTGTCATCTTGTAATCCAATTGCTCGATCGGTCGAAAAATCCATTCTAGCTAAAAAAACAACTCAGTATTATTTTGTTCATATAAATAAAAAGATTTGTCACATGACTCGCGCCCAATTAATCTCTATAATCGTTCAGCGTATCGTTTCTCGTTTCTCTTTTTTCTCTATCTATCTTTTGTAGTACATGGGTCACATCTTACCCAAGTCTTCTCCACAAATTTATTCGACTCATTATTATAAAGAAATCAAAAGCCTTGAAAATAAAGGTATATTTGATAAATGGGGTACTTTTGTCATTCACAAGAACCCCAGTGGCAACTTGTGTAATAACTTATCTTGGCTCCCAAAAGCTTAAACGCACGGTGGTCGTCGTCGTGACCACTATTAACCGTTGTTGATCACACGACGCCGGACCCTTCCAATACCGACAATCCAAAAACCAAAACTCAAAAACCCCACCGAATCCCAATAGCGAAAACAAACTCAAAAAATTCCAAATCCTCTGAGAGATCTGTTGATTCTTTGGGCAGATCTCGAAATCTTCGTTATCGATTCAATCACTTACACAAACAGACGTCTATAATCCATGTTAGAAATGTTCCGGTTCCAGCAAGAGAAGGTCAGAAAACGTTGGCGTTCTTGATTTCCATTTCTCAATCGGTTAGTCGATTTATAGGGTTTTGCTATGGCCGACGCCCTCTCCGCGATTCCTGCCGCAGTTCTGCGAAACCTCTCCGACAAGCTGTACGAGAAGCGAAAGAATGCTGCTCTTGAGGTATTATACTTTCTGTACCAGCAGGTTTTAGGGTTTTGTGTGGTGGGTTTTTTTTTAGATCTTGATTTTTGGTCTGAATGTTGTGTGTTTTTGAAGGTTGAAGGAATCGTGAAGCAGTTAGCGGCGGCCGGAGATCACGATAAGATTACGGCCGTGATCATTTTGTTGACCAATGAGTTCACCTACTCGCCGCAGGCGAATCACCGGAAGGTAAAAATCGAAGAGAGGGGTTTGGAACTGGGTTTTGCTTGTCTCACTGTGTGCTGCAAAGTTGTGATTTATTTTTATCTTCTTTTCAATTAGTTTTGATGTTTTGGATTTTGAGTTTTTGCTTGTTTGGGTTTAGGGAGGATTGATTGGACTGGCTGCAGCAACTGTTGGTTTGACCAGTGAAGCAGCTCAGCATCTTGAGGTACGGGACTTGTAGTTTTGGATAGAACAATCGTTCAGATTATAGTTGTTGTTCATGCACTAGACTCTACAGTATAACAGCTTGAAATGTGCAGTTTCCCAATTTGAGTCTATGCAAAGTATGGGAACTTTTGTATGTTTGAAATTTTGGTTAACATAGGCTAAGGGATACCATTTTCTTTTTTCAACCTCAATTATTCATTGGAGGGGCTAATCATGTTTATTCCAGTGATGCCTTTTCATAGTTTTTGATTAGCTCAGGAAGTAACCATATCTCCCTTTGACTTCGTTGATAATTTAGGACTCCTCTTTACTTCAAGCTTTAAAACTGTTTAGTTATAGCAATATACATGGGAAGACTGGGAACTTCCATAAAATAAGGTGTTTAGAATTTTATGCGTTTAAGTATTAACGTTCGTTTGACCACACAATTAAGTCTAGGATTTTGTTGTATACTTCTATTCGTTCATTTTGTTGTATACTTCTATTCGTGCAATTATTCCTTTGACAGCATACTTGGACTTACTTAATCTCTTGTAAGGTGATTTCCCTAGCCGCCTTGATATGACGAAGTAGTGTTACTGATGTCATATCATCACGAGGTGGATAAACCTAAGTATGATGTTCCATGGTCCTTTTTGTGGTATTCCAAAGTCTTGTGTGAATATAATTCTTGTTTGCCCTTGGAATCCTCCCCCCCCCCCCACACACACACGCGTACACAGTTTCATGAGCTTGCAGGAAAGATTTTGATGCCAATGTAAGGAAATAAAATTATTTTCTATATCGGTACAAGGTGGAAAAGATACAATTGAATGCGTGAAATTTGAGTAAAGTGGAGTATACACGATTTTGAACATGCACTCCGACCTGTTAACAGCTTGGGGGTTTGTGTTTTCTGGTTGATTTTTTATGTTACCTGAAGTCTATTTGGATACCCAAAGGAGATAGTGATGCTTGTGGATGGGGTTTATTGGCTTTAGATATGTATCTCACAGGTATATAGGGAAATGAATCACCAACAATGTTGGAAAAACCTTTTACATTCATCATTTATTGGAGTTCATAATCTCATGACTTCCTAAACAGGGGTTTATAATCCTCTTGAAATGGAGTTGGTTAAAAAAATCAGCATGAGATGGGGGTGTAATTGTTGTTTGCACCTTAGTTATTCTTGTTGACTCTGTGGTTTCTGCTTGTGTTTAAATAGGTTATAATGTAGTACACAACATGATTACTTTTCGTGGTCTGCTAGTAATTGTAGGGATATTGACTTATTTATTACTTGGGTATAACATTTGGTCTTGGGGATTTTACACATGTTTGGTCTGCTTTAGAGACAAACTGTGTCCTGTATTGTGAAAGTTTCCTAATAATCTTGACTGTGGGTAGTTCGGCTTGTTTCCATTGTGTAAGCAATATCTTTCTAAAGTCAATGACGTATCAAGTATGGGATTCGGTGACATGTTCCACAAATGTCCTTGGAAAACTGAAATTTATCTGAGAGTGACTATGATATGATCGAAAACTTTCCTGGTTTTTCTGTTCTTCACCCATCTTCTTTCTTCTACTTTTTGTTTTCCTGACTGCTCCTTCCTTCTTGTGACTCTAACCTCCAGCGTTGGGTAGAAATGCGAAGTTGAAAACATCATTGTTTAGCTACTATTGTTATTCAGATCCGAGATATAGGAGTGCCACATATAGGCGTTGTTCGTAGAATCATACAATTCACAATTCATTCATATGACTCGATACGAGTCTGTGGGTCATCAACACAAATAGGCTCTCTGTATCGGAAATAGTTGCGAATCGAAAATGAATCGGTGATCCGAATCGGTGAATTGCTCAATTCACTTTCAATTTGCTAAATTTGTTTGGACATTTTTCCCCATTTTTGGTTGTTGGAAAAGAGTTCAAACTATCTTTTCAAGGTCTTCAGTAGTGTTATAGGCCATCTGTTGTCTATGTTTCTCCTTATGTAGTCTTAAAAACATATTTTCTCCCTTGTTAAGTATTATAGGTAATTGGAAAAGGAGATTTAAGTTTTATTAGAACCCCTAGTGTAACTAGCATTTGCTCCGGCATAAAAAACCATTATTAAAATGAGACAAGATGCTTCATAAGGCATGACTTCTAGTATCATAAGTGTTTCTTCGTAAGAATGTCCGCGAATTACGAGGATGAATCGAAACTGACATTGAAGAAATGGAATACAAGACCTTTTAAGGTTTTTTTTTTTTTACTTCTAAATCTTTTCACAAAAAGGACCTCAATTAGCATTCACGAATCCTCATCTCTTGCAAGTTGCAATGGAAGCAGCTTACCAAAAATAAGCTTTTAATTGATTTAGGTCTAGAACTTTCATTTACAGTATATATTATGGTACCGTAATAAATAAACATATTTCCTTGCATCATAGACTGAATCGGAGTGATTCATTATTCGGAAAAGGACCATTTTGATTCTTAATTTGATTCACGATTTTGCTAACGTTTCCATATACTTGAAGTCTGTTCGACCATATAATTTCACATTATACTAGAGAGACAATAGTGGATCTATGTGACTATGTCATAGAACGGAGAGAAACATTAGGGGCAAGATGAGTTTAACTCAGGGGTTGTTTCCAACAAACTTGAAATGTGTGCATGCATTTGGGGATTAATTTGAGTAATATCACTTGAGGGTAAATCTACCCAAAAAATATGAATCGAAATAGAGCTGAAAGGAAGCTTATTCGAGCCAATTAGTAAATTGTTCAATCCTGGCATGAAAAATTAACAAGCTTCAAATTTGTGTTCAAGCTTTGCTAGATATCATACAAGCCACTTTTGAACAAAGTTTAATTGAGCCGATCATGGCAATCTTGAGTAGCGTGCTTTCGTTACACAGTAGAAACTTTTGGAACCGAGTTCGTAATGTTCGCAGAAAATGAACAACCTCCAAATCTATCCAAGCTTGGTTCGGTAAGATGGTAACATGTTAAGCTTATTGAATTTGCTTTTAATGAGCTGAATATGATTCGAACTCAATTAACTTAATTCATATTATGGCCCTACGTGGCAAATTGCTCCCAATCAATGATGTGATGACAGGTAGGATAAGCTGCTACGGAATGTTAGCAAAATTATCTTCTATCAACTTTTCCTTTGTAGATATTGTTTGGCAATAGATTTAACCAAGGCAGGCTTCATAGTTAGATAGTTCATTGAAAGTAACACGATGAACCTTTTGAGCTGTAATCCTTCATCTACTATTTCCAAATGCTATGCTAATTATTCCGGTGCCACTTGTTGATGAGAATTTGCCTTTGGTAATGGAAATATGCCTTTACTTTTTAACTTAAGGATTGAGATCATGTATTAGACTGTTGTCAAGTTTCATATTGAATTTCTAGCTCAAGCATATTTGTTTATGCTCTTAACAATTGTTTTTTACCCCCACATTGGTTTCGGTGAGTCAAATTAGGTGGCCACTATGTTACTACTCGTTGTTATGCATATAATCATAGCATTTTGGGCTATCTTGTGTGTAAACCTTTTGGTCTCATTTCCGCTATTTTTGAGCTTTTACACTCATCGTATTAGTTTACTGAGGGTTTACTTTCAACTTGGTTAGAGTATGAATCGAAATTCTGCTTCTTCTTCAGGATTTTCCTCCTCTTTCCTTGTAATTCTCGGATCATCTTACTTGGTTTCTGGGGATCTTTCATTGATACGTTTTTTTTTATGCAGCAAATTGTTCCACCTGTGCTTAATTCTTTTGCCGACCAAGATAGCAGAGTTCGTTATTATGCTTGTGAAGCTCTATATAACATAGCAAAGGCGAGAAAGAATCCAATTTCTATTAGGCCTCACCTGTTTCTGTCATGCTGAGCTGCGTGCTAATTTGCAGGTTGTCAGGGGAGACTTTATTGTGTTCTTCAATCAGATATTTGATGCCTTATGTAAGCTTTCAGCTGATTCAGATCCCAATGTACAGAGTGCTGCTCATCTTTTAGATAGACTTGTGAAGGTGACAATTAGTTCTACATTTTTGGCCTCCATCTTATCTGATGAATATGCTTTTTAATACTAACTATGCTTTTAACTCTTCACGAAACAGGATATTGTCACAGAGAGTAATGAATTCAGGTGCTCCATCTGCTCATTTGAGTTTCAGATCGCATGTTAAATGTCCTAATGTTACCGGTTTTCATAATGTTTCTCAACTTTTCTTCTCAGCATTGAGGAATTTATACCGCTATTGAGAGAACGTATGAATGTCCTAAATCCTTATGTCCGCCAATTTTTGGTAGGATGGATCACAGTCCTAGACAGTGTTCCTGATATCGATATGCTGGGTTTCCTTCCCGATTTTCTTGATGGTAAATATAGACTTTTTTCCTGGGTATAAGCTAGATAGACCTGCGTTTGAGTTCTTTGGCGGCCACACTTATAACCTGCATTATTTAATGGAATTTCAGGCTTGTTCAACATGTTGAGTGATTCTAGTCATGAAATACGGCAACAAGCAGATTCAGCACTTTCTGAGTTTCTTCAGGAGATAAAATGCTCTCCAGTAAGACTTCTGGTCGCTTGGCATATTGAAACTTTCTAATGGTAACTGTAGGATTCATCTTATTTTTTCTTTCTCTAGAACTGAGATGGGTTTATTGGGTGAGGTTTTAACTTTCATGTTTGCTTCACCTGGCAGTTGGGTGGGAGAGACCGCACCCATTCCTTGATAAATTCTTTCTGCAGACTTTGCTTCTTTTTTTCCCCCCTCCGTTTTAAAACTGTGTCTTAGGGTATTGTCTTTTACATAGGGTGTGTCTATGAATGATTTCAGGCTGATTATGTTCAGATAATTTTCTGTATATTTTCCTCTTGCTTCCTACTCGTTTACCTTTCCCCTCTTCCAAATCATTTTGGGAGGCAGTGAGTACTTGAGCATTTGATAGCGCACGTGTCTACACACTTGATTTTAGGAAAATGTAGCTGCACAAGTTATCTGACTTAAAATGTGTTTTAAGATGGAGACAAATTTTATCCTTCATTTGGAATTTTCTGACTCGAGCAGTGCTTATCTTGAAGTCTGTAGATTATGGTCGAATGGCTGAAATACTGGTTCAAAGGGCTGCTTCCCCAGACGAATTTACTCGCTTGACTGCGATCACATGGGTAAGGTTACATTTTTTTTTATGATGATTTAGCGCAAAAGTCTTTTACTTCCATATCATCATAGTTTTAGTTGATCTGTGGTGTTTTGGAAAGTATTGACTGATCTCTGGCCATTGGATACCCGTGGGAAAATTTATTTTCATGTTGTTTTGGAGAGTATCTTTCTAATGTTATTTGGTATTGATTTAGATGATCTGCCGCCCCTATGCAGATATATGAATTTGTAAAACTTGGTGGTGATCAACTTGTTCCCTATTATGCTGATATTCTGGGAGCCATTTTGCCCTGCATATCGGACAAAGAAGAGAAAATTAGAGTTGTAAGTGGACTTGTTCTTTCCCTGTCATCTCTAAGTGTGTCTTCATATCTTCCTTTCATTGCTTTTCATCATAAACTCTCATCAGTACGGTTCAGCAACCCTTGCAAACCCCAACCCCTAACCCAAACAAAAAGAGTCAAAAGAGAAAAAAATGTGGGGTTGTAATAGTTTCACAAACATTATTTTGATACTTTTTCCTTTCTGCTTCTCTAAATAAACCAGGTCGCTCGTGAGACCAATGAAGGACTTCGAAAAATCCAGGCTGATCCAGCTGAAGGGTTTGATGTAGGAGCAATCCTATCGATTGCAAGGAGGTGTTATTCTTGTAACCTGGGAAATAGCCATTATTAGGCTACCCTTTCAAATGTTGAGAATTTGTTTTCTTAAGCGTTGATACCTTAATACACATATTTTGCTTCTTAAAAAAAGAAAAGGGAATAAGGTGTAGCAACTGCTGTTTCTTTAGGTCATTAAATGTCCATCAAACTGAATCAGGTCTCCAGGCATGCCCTCGCTGATGCTCCCTATATTGATTTGGGGGCATCGCTATTTCCGTGGTAAAACTTTGTGAGGGCAGCCGCTTCGTGCATATGTTGCCAAATGTTAGGTTTGTCACTAGTACTTCCCCTTCCATACCCCGTTCGATTGGGGATTCCATGGTTACTGTAATTGTTGTATTAAATATGCAGCAAAATGGAGGAGGGCACGAATCGACTTGATCGTAATTTCTCATTCTTCTTCTATCAGGCAGTTGGCTAGTGAATGGGAGGCTACTCGAATCGAAGCGTTGCACTGGATTTCGAGTCTTCTAAATAGACATCGTGCAGAGGTAAACCATACACAGGAGTCTAGAGGAATGTTGTAACGTAAAAGCCTCTTATGGATACTAAATAGACATCGTTCAGTCATGATGGGCAAGGTCATGGATATATGAAAGCTTTTTCTGTTTTCTGTATTTGTTGGGTAAACTGTTGCGTTCTGAATTTCAGGCCTTAATTGTATAACGATGTGCATTCCTGTTTAAAGTTGTGTGAATGACCTTGTTTTGAGGATGGATGGATTCAGAATATATTGATTTAGTTATTCTTGGTGCATGAAACAGGTCTTGTTGTCTCTGAATGATATTTTTGACACTCTCCTGAAGGCACTATCAGATCCATCTGATGAGGTAATCTGCTCTTGGTGGTTGGTTCTTTGCCTGATAATTTCAATTTTCATGGATTTGCAATTGATATCATCTTTGTTCTTTTGGAATTTAGTTTTCTGTACACCTACTATCCCGCAGTTCTTTCTTGCCGCTGATTTAAAATATATATTCACTTTTTTTTTTGGTTTATTGACATCTTTAAGACAACCCTCTTGGAAAAGTTGCATACTTGTTCAGTTAATTTTGTTCATCATGTTTGTATTTCTTCTGTTGAGACACATGTCATGAAAATCTTCACTATTAGCAGCTGTTTATATTATTGAGGTTGCTTAATCATTTTGTATGTGTATATTATTTCACATTTTTGAAACACTTTTTTGGCATTTAATTTGAGTTACATGGATGTGACATCCACCTTACTTTCCAACCCAAAAGGAAAAAAGCGCTTCGTCATAGTTACGTAGTGCAGTATACAGTTAGGGCAGTCTCTCCTAATAGATATTGCAGTTACTTTTTTTGTGGTAAAAGTCACGTAGTTCAGTTAACTCTTCCAGCAGGCCGAAGTGTTAATCTCGTCATGAAATGATTTTTTCTATGGTGTTGTCAACAAGTCAATGGTGAAAATAATTTCTTTATTGATAGCTGATCACCTTAAGTGTTACATCAGATGGAGATATTTGGAACACGTCGTAACCACGAATGGTTGCATCTCTAGATTTTCTATGAAGGTGGAGTGCAAACTTCTGAGAAAATGTATGATGTGCCCTTCGTATTTAACGGGTGTTAATGAAATGGCATAGAATACATTCAGTTCACACTCTAATGAACCAAATCAGCCGAGGGAATGGAAAACTGCTCTCTAATCTGCAGTTTTCTGTTCAAAAGTACAGTGGGTGATGTGCTCTGAGTCTGTGGGTTTCTGAATTCTCCATTGTAGCTAATAGAAAATAACTATTTTATTTGTATTTATCTGCACATCTCCTGAGGCTGTTATTGTTTTGTTTGTTACTGTTTTTTTTTTCTCATTTACAGAACTTAAATAATATGTATGAATAATATTTTACTTCGTTAATTTTACGTCTCTCTCAGTATGTAAGATGGAAATCGGTTGTGGTTGAATTCCTGTGGTCAGACACATCAACCTCCAAATTTTAGAATAGGACTAAAAAAAAGGATTGAAAAGTTATACATGAGCACAAGGTTTCATCGTATAAAATTGGAAATAAAGTAGCTTTATATGTATGGAAGTAAATGTTATTCATGTCATATCATGTTATATACTGTGAGTTTACTGTAAATTGAACCTATTTGCTGTGAAAGTTCTAGAATTAGATGACAAAAAAAGATGAAACATGGAATACAGTGATTTAACCATATGTTTTATTCTATAGGCAGTGAGTTTATTTATATGTTCTTGGAAAACAGAAGAAATTGAGAAGTATCCCTTAAAAACAGATGGGACATAGCTCTTACATATCGTGCATCTGGTTTATTTGCCAAGTTGGGGTTAAAAGTTGGTTTTTGGGTGGTGCGGATCAAAGTATATATTTCTTAGGAATCTGTATCTTCTTTATTCATGTCATATGTTGTTATCTTTGATATTTTCCCTTTTTCCCAGGTAGTTCTCCTGGTGCTTGAGGTGCATGCGTGCATAGCCAAGGACCCGCTAAATTTTCGCCAGCTTGTAGTTTTCTTGGTGCATAACTTCCGAGTTGACACCACTCTCCTGGAGAAGTGAGCCCCCAACAGCCCCGTTTTGCCTTTTCTTTTTGATAATTTACTTTGCTATTCTACGAATCTGATTAGTTTGTTATTGTGTTTTTGTTACTCTGATTTGTCAATGGGCTGAGATATCTTAATTCAACTTCGATTATCTAAATTTTCCTTTCAGGCGTGGGGCTTTGATAGTCCGCCGACTTTGTGTTCTTTTAGATGCTGAAAGGGTCTATCGGGAACTCTCCACAATACTTGAGGGAGAATGTGATTTGGATTTTGCATCAATTATGGTCCAGGTTTTGTCATCGTCTTGATTATTGATCATCAAAGAACTAAGATGATGATAATTTGAATGTGCATTATTTTACTAGATAGAGGGGTGCATCTCCAGAACTCTCTCATCTGTGTTCTGTATTGATATACTGATTAAGACATTTTACTCTAGGAAAAGCTCTCTTTCATATTTAGGAACCCTATTGCTTTGACCTTTAAAATATGGAGTAAATTTGTCTTACTTTACCTATCATAGTGACCATTTGTATGGTTTACATTTTCTGTTTCAGGCTTTGAACTTGATTTTGCTCACTTCCTCTGAGTTGTCTGAGCTTCGTGATCTTCTCAAACACTCACTGGTCAATCCTGCTGGGAAAGACTTATTTCTTTCTTTGTACTCTTCGTGGTGCCATTCACCAATGGCAATTATAAGTCTTTGCTTATTAGCTCAGGCAAGGCTCCATGAATTAGTCATGACCATTTACTTGGAATTTCTAAAGAACTGCCCACTTCACTGTTCCACTATTGGTTGCATTCACTTTCCCCTTTGGCTAGATGCGGCAATACATTCTCCATCTTCTGAGTTCTCATGATCTTTTTGCATGTTATGTTTGATTGACAGGCTTACCAGCATGCAAGTTCTATCATTCAATCTATGGTTGAGGAAGATATCAACGTCAAATTCTTGGTTCAGTTGGATAAACTGATCCACCTACTGGAGACTCCGATTTTCGCTTATCTTAGGTTGCAGGTACGTTTTTGTCCCTGGAGTTCTATTATATATTAATATTCAACTTAAGGTGTCTCCTTTAACTTTTGATGTTAAAGTGTTCTGTTTGTAATTACTGAAGAGTCGAGTGATGGCCTTTTTGTGTTTATTCTTTAGTGAATAATTACATGCTGTCCAAATTGTGTGCTTACTGTAGAGGCCATAGTTATTATATTGGGATAATTATACAGACCTCCTGTGTGGTTTTTGACAGTTATAGGACTTCCCCTTTAACTTTTGGTGTACACTGCCCTCCCTGTCAGAGTTCTCGAATACAATAGAGGGGAAATACACATCTGAACTTTCACTCTTTCACAAAAATATTTTTGCATTGACAATCAGGGAAATTGAAACACTTCTTCCTTTTTGTTATTTCCATCATACTGCACCTATCCATCCCATCCTTTGTGACCAAATTATTCCAGCCTAATTACGGATCGCCACTTGCACATCCACTTCCATCCCGATCACTGTCCTCCCAGTTGTTCCACACCCAAAAGCGCTAATATCACACAGATTTTTCTTCTCAATTGCACTTTCCCAAACAGAAACAACTTTGTTCCAAAATGGTGAATTTTGATACCAAAGTGATCCCAAAATATGTCTTATTTGTTTCCTTAATGTTCTTCTTAATTGGGGTGAACAAGGATCCGCATATTCCGAAAAGCCAGACCAACCTGTTACTATATGTTTGTCTCAGCCGTTTGTGTGGCATGGATCAACATGCCTATTTTGTTTTCTTTTCTACCCCTAACTTTATCATCACATATTCAAAGCCATTTCCGCTCCCATCTCCCAAACGTCCTTCTTGTGTGGGTTTTTGTTTACTTCAAAAAAAGAAAAAAGAAGAAGAAGCAAGGCTGGGGATGGGAAAGTTGGCATGCGCAGATCCTGTGGGTTTTTGTTTCTTATTCTTCTTTGATCAGAAAGATGTGTAGCATAAATGAGAATGTTGAGATGGATGTGTGGAAAGGCTTTGCGAGGTAGAATTAGAAATGAGAACATTCACGGAAAGGTAGGAGTAGCAGTGATAGAAGGTAAGATGAAGAAAATGGATTAGGGTGGTTTGGGCGAGTCTATCGCAGGTTGACCAATGCGGTTGTAGAAGTGTGATGTGATTACTGTCGGGGGTAAACCCTTAGGGAAGACTGAAGAGGTCGTCCAAAATTGGTAATAGAGGCCATAGTTTGAAAGGATCTAGGTTTTATGACGATCATGGAATATGAAATTTTCGACAGAGCCCTATTGAAAAATAGTTTCATGTAACTGGCCCGATTTATTGGGACTTAAGGCTTTGTTTGGTTTGGTTATTCATCTTCGATTAGACTTGGGTACGAGTGTCACATGCAGGTATGTGTCTAACTTTCTTGTTTATCTTATTTAATGTCGAAGGACATATGGGCAGCGAAATATTCATATTTGATAATATACTCTTGTCGGACTTTATCCCTTACCCTAGTATTGAGTTTCCTATGCAAGTGTACTTCTTCCATTTAGAGAGTCCGTACGGGTTTTGGGAGAGGACAGTAACTCCTGCCTCTATGTTGACCCGTCATTGAATATCGGTACGTTGTAGTTTAAATTTACTAATGGTCCTCTCTCTAGGCCCTTTGAGTTAGCAATCATGATTCTTGCATCCAAGGGTGTAGATTAACGCAGAACATGATCACGCTCTTCCCTCCATTGTGTATGTGGTGGGTTGAACAGCGGTAGAGGGCAATGTCAACAGTTATTGTTCTTGTTACAGCATATCATCCATATTGAAGATTGATTATTTTTGTGAACTTCTGTTCAAGTTTTTCAAATTTTGATCTCAAGTATCTCAGCTATTTCTGTGTCTTGCAGCTTCTTGAACCAGGAAGATATATGTGGTTATTAAAGACTTTGTATGGTCTTCTGATGCTGCTTCCCCAGGTATGCCCCATAATTTTCCTCTGGTTAATAAGTATTACCCTGATAGGTTACTGGGTTCTGAAATAAGGAAAGACACGGAGAAAGAAAGTTTGATTACGTAAATGGCACAATCCTAAATGAAATGTTGGTATCTTTTAATTATTTTAAAGTGCTTAGGAACAAACATCAACAAAACATAAAGATTTCAACCGCCCCAATAAATATCTATCACATACAATGACGAAACTTGTATTTTTACCTCTGTATTGAAATGGTGTTGTACTGCTCTGGAAGCAGGAGAAACTTTTGCTCTTGTGGTGATGGAAAAATTGAAGCATGCCGTCCATTGCTTATGGTATCCAACTTTTTTTTCTTTTTGCGTGAGACCTATGAAATCAAATTTGATGGAAACCCTGTGGGGCTAAGGATTTCCCAACTTACTCAAAATTTCAAGTTGTAAATGATATTTTTTGGGGGGGACGGATCCGGGGACACATTTTGCACACATTTTGACACTCCATCTCAGCCCTTGAAATCAAGGGCTGGGATTAAAATACACTCTCTCCTCCTCCTCCAACTGTACACGTTCTCCTACCTTTTTATTTTTGAACCAGTACACGTTCTTCTACCTCTTCCCTCCCTATTGTGAACAGAGAACCCATCCTCTCCGGGGACTCCAACTCCGGGTTCTCTCTATCCCCTCCCCATCTCCGGCGTCTCCAACTCCGATGACGGAGAACCTTCTCCGGCAGACCCATCTCCAGCAATGGCGACCTTCTCCAACCCATCTCAATTTTTGAATATGAGATCAGAACATTCGTTATTTGGTATGCCAAAAAGTGAGAAAAAATCAATTGAATTTCCCACTGATAAACGCTCTGAGTGGTGTGGTGCTACACCACTGTTACACGTTGCCCATTTGTTATCTGCTTGAAACAGAGACTCAAATTTTATTTTCTCCATCTGAGTCTCGATATCTACTCTCTAATTCGTTGATTTAAGTTATGTATTCGTGCTCGGATCTTGTGCTTTGTCTTGTTGTACCGCAGTTTCGGCAAATATGGGTTTTTTTAAAATGTCATCGCTGGAGATTGTTCATCCGGAGAAGGGTCGCCGTCGTCGGAGTTGGGGTCGCCGGAGACGGGGATAGGAGAGAGGACCTATTCTCTGTTGGCAACGATAGAGGGAAGAGAGAGATAACGGCTGTTAAAGTTGGAGGAGGAGAGAGAGGGTATTCTAATCTCAGCCCTTGATTCCAAGGGCTGAGATGGAGTGTCAAAATGTGTGTCCAGGGATCCACCGTTTTTTTTTTTTGTAGTTTGTTTTTTAATTTTCAGCTCAGTTGTGTTCTTAGAAAGTTAGTGATCCTGCTGACTAATCAATCTTCTAACATTTATTCATTATGTGGGGTTTGAAGCAATGACATGGCCATCAAGTATAGTTTATGTATTAATAATCCATTCGTAACTGTGCCCATTGAAGTCTTTGAAGTTACCATCCTGACTCTTGTTTAAGAACATCAGTACAGGTCATATGAAATATCAAAGGCTTTCTTCTTTAGATAAAGCATGATATCTCAATTTTCTCTTGGTAATTCGGTCTGATCATTTTTGTTTTCCGTCCAAACCCTACCACTCCCCCATCTCCATCTACGGAGATTGAATAGCTAAACAGGATGTGTGATGGTGGTTGTTTTTTGTTGAGAAGGTTGGGTGTTTGAAAATTTGAGGCATTCTTGGGGGTTTGAAACTTGTTTGAAAGGCATGTAGAGCTTATATGGGTTAAATTCAGTTTTTAAATTCTCTTAGTATTACCTCAGTTGTTGCTTTCATTGCACTGATTCTTTTCTTGATACATTTTGTGCTTTTTCCCTCAAATGTAGCAAAGTAAGGCCTTCAGGATATTGAAGACCCGATTAAAAACAGTGCCCTCATACTCCTTTAATAGCGAGCATTGCAAATGGGCGTCAGGTAACTCTTACTCCCAAGTTCATCATTTGATGAGTGGATCACAAGCCTCTGAGGATGGTGACATGGACGAAGATCTGCGGAGTGTGCACAATGGAATTAACTTCGCTTCCAGGCTGCAACAGTTTGAGCAGATGCAGCAGCAGCACCGTAT
>JAXBDA010007701.1:0-16811 GCA_036023075.1 Gaultheria prostrata
TACAAAAAGTTTATATAAAAAAAGTTATAGGTTCTTACACTGAAAAGGAAGTTGGTGTGGTGGATGGGTCGCGTGTGGTTATACAGGAGGTTGCTGGTTCGATTCCCAGCGGAAGCGGAGGAGCTGGAAAAGAATTCGTATTTTTTTAGTGTCAGGAGTTTTAGCGAGGAAAATAATTCCTCGCCAATTAGTCATTTTTCCTCGCCAAATATTAGGCGAGGAAAAGTTTCCTCGCCAATTATCTAGATTTGGCGAGGAATTTTTTTTTCCTCGCAATAGGCTTTTGCGACACAGTATAGGCGAGGAAAGTGGGCGAGGAAACATTTCCTCGCCAATAGCTTTAGCAACGAAAAATGCGACTTTGGCGACGAAATTTTTTCGTCGCGATACCCCAATTTTGTTGTAGTGTACTCTCCATTTTGCTGATCAATTTCCTTCTCCAATTGATTCCACTCACGCCATAAATTCCTAGTCAATTATCAATATCGGTTCGTCTCCTCTCGTGTGGTAAAAATCCTTTCTTTTCGCTCACTATTTAATCTTTATAATTCCCTCGCTAATAATCTCTCTTTTCACAGAATTATATTCTGAGAACTCAACCATTCCACAATCTTAGATTTTCTCACGTTCGTAGCACGTTAGAACTTCGGAAGAAAGGTAGGACCTTGAAACTTACTTTTTACATAGGTTTTACTGCTTTTGTGTTTTCGTGTATACACAAATATATTGGTGACATACATATGATGGAAAAATCGGTAGTCGTCGTCGTGTTTCCAACCGATAAGATTTTATAAGTTTCGAATGAAACCGAAGAGACGAAAATCGTTATTTCGTGCAGTTTCTGTTTTATAAAATTCGGACACCTTCGAGTTAGAATCTGAGAGAATACTAAACAGTATTATTGTAGATCTTGAAAAGTTGAGCAACTTTGGTATAGGACTCGTCGCAATCCGATGTACGTAGAATTAGTTATGAATTTTCGAACCTGACTGTGTTGTGCAGTTTCAGAGAGATTTAGTGTGGTATGTTAGAACCCATTTTTATCTCGTTTAGAGTGACATATAGCATTAACATAAAACAGAAAGTTTGTTCTAAATTTGATTATCTACATCTCTGTCGAATTTCATGATTTATGGGTTTAATTTACTATTTTTAGTAAACTAAAATAGATAGGTTGATTTGTGGCGAATATGTTGACATTTGTTTTGTTGTTTCTTTTCAATTCGTAATATTGTTGGGCTTATGTGACCATTGGACTCATATAATTTGTGAACCATAGATTTTAATGTGTTGAATATCAAGTTTGAATTGTGCGAGTAAGTAAAAAGAAAAAAAAGGGTTTTAGCTTTTAATCGAATCGTGAGTTGGGACGAATTATCCGGTGTCGGTCTTGGGCCATGCGCAAATATTCCCAGAGGTCATATAGCCGTGCCATGGGCCTGGAGAGTTAGGCATGGTGGACGGGAGCCTAATAGATTGTCTATTTGCGGTGGGGATCGATACCGGATAGATTGTAGTTTGGATTGAAGAAAAATTGAGAATTGTGAGATGATATGGAACAAATGATTGAGGGTTGTGAAGCCATGGACTTGAGAATGAATCCACTGAATCCACCGTGATGAGTTATTTTGTTTTGAGCTACCCATTAAATTGGAAATGTGTTGTTTAAATCTAATATTTCTCGCATTTAAATTTGTTGGTGTTATTACTTGTCGCATGAGTAAACTTTTGTAAAGAGATAGTTTTGGGCATTCTACTGAGTGTAATTTTACCACTCACGGTGCTACATTTTTGTGGCCCTGGTGTCCCCAACGCCAGATACAGAAGGAGATAAGGAGCCGGCTGCTGATTTTGAAGCGATGGAGCAACATGACGAATACGGAGTGGGGGAGCCATGGCTATACCAGTAGTTAGTTAGTTAGATGGCTCTGATTTTCCTTTCAGTTAAATTTTAAATAAAGTCTAAGTATTTCCAGACGATGATTTGACGTTAATTTATTTCGGTTGTAATAAATTAGCTACTTTTCAGTTTATTGTTGGAGAAATTCGGAATTTGAGATAAAGTTTTTATTTTAGAATAAATAAATGTAATTATTTATTAACGTACCCAATTTTCGGGACGTTACAACGAATGCTTCTACTAGCTCTATGGCTCCATCGTTGCCCTTGAGTTACGAACTTTTTCCCGATTATTCATTTCGATTAAGAATATCTGTGCTATGCACGTTAACCCTATCAGTGTCTTTAAGTAGGAAACCTTGTCCAAGCTTTCCTCCCTCCGGTCAAACAAAGACTCCCTAGAGTAATGTTGGTTTACAATGTCTTATGTACGAGTAATTTATTTAGCTAGGAAACCCTGTCCAAGCTTTCCTCCCTCCAGTCAAACAAAGACTCACTAGAGAAATTAACGTTGGTTTAGAATGTCTTAAGTACGAGCAATTACTCACTAGTTTAATTAGGAGCACCGCCACGTGGTACTCTAAACTACTCTAGAACCACATATGTATTGGAGTTCATACGTATAAACATAGAGTCGACGAGATTGCGTGGTTGAAGAGTGGTATAGAGCACCACTTGACAGTGCTCCCGGAATTTTGATAATTTCACCCCCCCTTTGATAACTCGACTAATAATATATGATGGGAATCATAAGGTGATGGAATTAGGATATGATTCACAACGACCTTGTCAATACCCCTCTAATTTCAAAACCACGTTTGTTTTCAACAGTATTAGATCTTGGGGTTGGATTATTAGTCCTGACCTCATGTTTGTTTGCAAATGGGAGAATGGGATTAAAAATTTAAATTGTCAATTTTGCCCTTGACTATTTCCTTGTTGTTTATGAAACTTTTATTGCAAGTCAATAAGGCTAGTTTTGGCTTGATAAGCAGCATGGATTCTTTGTTTGTCTTTGTTCATTCTTATCAAAAAAATTCACATTTATTAGTTTTGCGTCGTAATTTTTTTTTTTTTTAAAAAAAGAAAAACAGTTTTGAGTATAATTTGTACTTTTTCTAGATTCATTTTGTCGAGACGAATCAATAACCAACAAATGTGGAAAAAATTTGGATAAAAACATAAGATAATTTAAATGGCTTTGTGAGCTAAACCAGTACTAGTATTGAGTGAATTTTTTAAAATTAATTTCCCCCCACTCAAGTTCCCTTATCTACACATAGTAAACCCTGGTTTAGATGGATATAGTTCGTTAGCCGATCCATGATCTTTCCCATTGAGTTTGCTCAAATGTATGTTGGGTTCCAAGTAATGTGGTTCCACTTTCACAAGTTGCCGAATTTAGGCCTGGTTAGGCTTAATAAGTCAGGTGGCTTATTTTTTTTGTCTTTGTTAAAAAAAAAACACATTTGTTAATTCTGCGCGTCAATTTTTGTGGACAATTGATTTGTCTCCACTAGAGGAATCGAAAAAGTAAATATTAGGATCCAACCTCAAATTGTTTTACTCCCTCTGTCCATTTTTAAATGTGTTGCTTCATAAATTAAATTTATTAAAGAAACATTATCATTACTCCTTTAAATAAACTTTTACCTGCCTTTCTATTTTGTATTATGGTGTTTTTTCCCCTCTTATTATGCTTTAAGAATTTGACTCCATTGACATTTAGTTCTGGCTCCGCCCCTGGTCAGCTGCTGCAGTGTCTCACGAATTTCTTCTTGGAAATAGCGGAACTGCGTTTGTTGTTCATCTACCGTCGCCCTTAGATCAGGAAGCCCCTGATGAGCAACGTCACGAGTTGTGTTATCAACTTTGTTAGGTGCACAATGTCACGGGTTGTGCAAATGAGTCAAATGGACTTAAACATGTAACACAAAGAAGCAACTTGGTGTTTACCTCATTAAAGCGATTATTTAGCTGTTGGAGTTACATATCTATGACAGTATAGAACAACTCGATGCGATAACGGTGAGAGATCATCATTTCTTGAGCCCTACTCCTTGATCTTCCTCGAGAAACGTATGTGCTTGCAAGTTAGAAATATCAATGTTATTTTTGCCATAAAATGCGGAAACTTCATTCGTCAAAATGTTTCACCCATCATCCCTCATTGATTGGTGTCAGAGAGTTAGAGGAAAAATGGTTTGGTGTGGTAAGGAGGGCAAGTACTGGTGAAGAGAGTCAAAAAGTTAGAACAAAAAAGATTTGGTGTGTTAAAGGGCAAGTAGTTAGAGCAAAGAAATACCATATAGAAGGGCCAAAAATATAAAATTTTAAATAATACTATTCCTATCCTTTTAAAATTTGTCATCTCAATGGGATCAAATGACCCCCGTTGGCCCCCTCCCTCCGCCCCTGCAGCTGACTCCTCGCACTTATGGAACAATTCATGGGACACTTTGGGAGATGAGAAACGTTAGAATTCAGAGAGAGCACGTGGAAATGATGCACTATTGGAGTGCAAACAAACACGCTGAAAAATGAAAACAATTAAAGTCATAAAAAAATTGTCATTTTTTTTTGCAACGTACAGCACAGTACCATGTTTTTTTTTTTTGGAGGGAATACGTGTTTCTCACCTGCTCGTATCATGTGAGTACTTATTCCAGAAAATACGTGTTTCTCGTACCAACGTACAGCACAGTACCATTCACTCAATAAAATTGTTTATATTTTTAAATGTATAGTGTCATATATATGCAATATAGATCTTATTTGATAGTTCTTAAAGTTTTATTAAATGAGAATTTTTAAAATTTAAAAAAAAAACATTGCAAATTGAAATAGATAACTAATTAATTGAAAAACCGGCTTAATTACAAACCGTTGGCAAAAACACTTTTATCGACGGTAATAAAAACCGCTAGCAAATGTAACTATTACCATCGGTAAATCCAAAAACGCCGGTAATAATAGTGAGTTATAATATAAATATTAGTAATCTTCAAATAAAATTGAAAAACTTTGGTAGTTAGGTGGTTAAGTTTCGGGGCTCCATTCAAAGAGTCAGGGTTGGAATCATGGGACTAAAAATTTTTCCGAATTTTTTTTTAACGGCATTATTAGAACCTCCAGTAATAGTATGAAACTTTTACCGGAATTAATAAAATCACCGGTAAAAGTTATTTTTTATTCCCGACGGCGGTCTTCGATAGCCGGTAAAAGTATTACCGGCGGTTTTCATGCCTTTAATGGCGAATTTTAATAGCCAGTAATGCCCTTTTTATGGCATATATTGTATTGATAATTATAATCCGGCCCCCCCCCCCAAAAAAAAAAAAAAAAAATCATTCTCATCCTATCTCTCTCATCAAATGGTGGTTTCATTTCGGGGTAAAAAAGTATTGATTTCATCCAATTCCCTCTGGACAAAACAAACATAGTACTAACAATATTCATGCTCTAATCCTCCACAAAACAAACATATGGAAATATATGTAAATCTCATTCATAATCCCACTTCCTAATTTCAATCCCACCTCATTTCAAATCCCCGAAAATCATACCTCGTATCAAACATGCAATTGTCAACACAAACTAGCGTACATGAATCTTGGTGGAAGATACTCCTAAGAAAAAGGAAAAAGATTAATTGTTCTCATGAGAAAAAAGGTTGTAAATTGGAAGACCATAGGTATCAAAATGCAAGGATTAGTTGTGTGGTGTCATAATAGACTGAAGAAATGTTACTCGTCGAGAATAAACAACAACAAAAGACAACTCTTATTTCTTGCGCACAATCAATACAGAGGATCCTTTTTGGTGCCTTCCACGGTTAGCTTCTTGCCAATCGAGGGTGTAGTTCTCGGTCTGGGCATAGGATTGTTCTTAGTGGCGTAGGAATATGATGCCGTTCTCCTTGTTCCTGTTAATCTCTGTAACAATTTTGAAGATTAATAAAATTCTTTTCTTTTCAACAAAAAAAAATACAGAGGATCCCTAGCCAAGCTTTAAGAAGAACAAAGCAAGCATTACACTGGCCTGTTTGATTAAAACAAGGCGATACTTTTAGAAGATTCTCTTTATTCCTAGCAGTAGAGCAATTAATAATAAACATAATTGTTTTAATGTTTTTTGGTTTTTATGTTTTGGCGACATAGAGATTCGAAGATTTGTTCATAAGATTGCTTGATCTTCGGGCTCCACCTTTTGCAAGAGAGATTTCAAATTGGCACGGAATCAATGAGTAGTGAGGTCACAAATTCCTTGAACTTGGTTCCAGAATTTGTGTAAATATCTCCATCCATGTATACAACATGAAATGTTCGTGCCAAATTGAGAACTCGCACGAGGAGTTGCATTGGGACAGGGGTTGGGTGGAGACACTCTGAGTTGATGTCTTTCCATGAATTTGTAACTCGTTTATGAATTCAATGACGGCCTCTTCTCTTGTTGCACCATCACAAATGTTAGCATGAAAAAGAGGTATTATAAAGGATGTCATAATTCCATATTTCCATCCTCTATATTTATTGCAATGTGCTAATTAATTAATTGACAGTCCTTGACATGGTTAGAATTAGGGTTGTTAAACGTTCAAAACAACTCGAGCTCGGTTTGACTTTGGGCTTGTTTACAAAAAATAAAATTCAGGGTCGGCTCAAGGTTTTTTAGTGCCCAAGGCAGGGCCGCCTAGGCGCTGGATTGCATCAATAAGTTGTAGCTGTTGTGAACGTTCACCCTTAGCTTCCTCTAGCTGCTTTCTCACATTTTCTTTAAGCTGTTCAAGATTTCGCTCCATGTTGATATCCACTTCCTGCAGGGAAAATAAATAAATAAATAAAACCATGCATCAACATTATTACATGGACTACGAACTGTTGGCTTAACAGTTGCAATCAGGTGCAGAGATTGTGAGTTCATTTTTTATGAAAAGAAAGTCAATACATTTTACCATGTCAGCAGAAGCGGCATAGGCAAGGAAATAATCTCCCCAAATGCTATTGTTTGAACAATTAATTGTATACTATTGTTTATCAGGGAAGAAAAGTTAATTACTCCAACATATTTTAGTAATTAAGTAGTCCATGTAAGGTCAATTCATGCCTCGGACTGGGTCGACATGCATTGCATTCTTTGCTTAGGTTTTCACTCCGAAACGATCCTTCATTTACACAATTGAATTGTGGCAAATATTAGCTTTGTTATATATATAGTCCTTGAACGTGAGATTAATGCATGCATGGTTGGACTCTACGCAGCAATCTCGAAAGCTTAGTGTCTTAAATTAAAAATGAAAGAACCACACATGATTTACACGAAAGCTTCTTTTAGCTACACGTTAACCCTATATTCTCAATTCATTACTCTATTTAATCATTTTTTTACAGACTTTTCATTTCGACATTAACCCTATCAGTGTCTTTATTGTCCTAGGTTCCCTCCCTCCGGTCAAGCAAAGACGTGTTAGAGAGGAGATCGAGATGTTAGAAATACAATTATCCGGAAACGTACAACTCCGAATACAATCCCTCAATTACGCGTGGGTTCTACACACATTTATTACGCAGGACTTACGTGTATGTGAGGCGTTGTGTTCGAAGTTGTGTCTGGAATGTGATATATATTGTTTCCAGCATTTTTGTTTAAAGAAACATTGGTTTACATTTGACTCTGGTCAGAGAGAGACTCGTTAGAGAAACGTTGGTTTCCATTCGACTCCGGTCAAAGAGTGTAAAAACATCATATGTGTTGTAGTGAAATGGCGTATGCTTGGTATAATTTTGGTCCCAAAATTTAAGTGGACAAACAAATTGTGTCTCTAAATTTAATTTACAGATGCATCTTAAATTCTCAAACATTTACCATCATTCGATCGGTTGGTAATATGAGAGCAACTATTTTAATACATCAATTTCTTGATTAGCGAAACGCTATTACAAATGACACATTCAATAATTTTTGTTACAATTTTTGGAATCGCATATCTTTTGTTTAGCCATGGATAAACTATGTTACAACTTTAAAATGAATGACTTGAGATATGAGAACAATATTTGGATAATCATAAGTCGGCCCACCTCCTCACCTCAGTCTAACGTTAAGTATATTTCTTGATGAAAAAATTTTTCCCAAGGTGGGCCCCACCTCCTCACCTCAAAAATCTCATAAAAAAATACTTAAAATATCATAGTGGAAAATTTGCCGATTGATTTGGAAAGTGAAGATGGATGCGCACAATTGATGTCCAAAACTACTATCCACACTTTTCATTAAATTGTCTATATTTTTCAAATTAAAATGTTTTACATATGCAATATCGATCTTATTTTATAGATCACCTATGAAGAATTTCCAAAACCACTATCCAGACCTCTCATAAAATTATCTATATTTTTTAAGTTAAAATGTTCCACATATGCAGAACTATAAATCTTGTTTAATATATCTCACTTTAGTTTTTTTAACAACCATAAAAGGTATTATACATTGTCAAATCTCTATGATTTCTTGAGATGTGGGAATAATACTTTTTGACATCTTTTATGAGACGGAGGGAGACTCGAGCACGAACTTAAATGAGCCGAGTCACGAACTCGAACGAGCAGCATGGTTCTTTTGGAGCCTGCCTGTTTAGGGACCCATAAAATTGACGGCTCAGACAGAGGAATCCGGCAAATAGGTTTGTGGGTCAGTGGGTGTACTTTGCTTAATACTTAGGCTCTCATTGCATAAGGACAATTTTAAGGAAATCGAGGACTTAAAAGCATGCAAAATGTGAACGACAATATCAATGGCATGCGCCGCATAACGAAAAATTCCAAGAAGTTATTGAATCCGGGGTGTCTCAGAAAGATGAACACTAACCCATTTATTTGTCCTTGTGGTGGGACGTACATAGACTTTAAGAATAATTGAGGTTCGTGCAAGCTGACCCGAACCATCCAATTATAAAAAAAAAAAATTAAAAAAAAAACTTTTATTTGTCCCCCAAAGGAGCGTAGTGCCAAGGCATATAAAAGGGGAATATAAGGAGAGGCCGGATATACATATCCAGATTGAGTATATTCAGTGTTTATTAAGATTTTAATTTCCGGATATAATTTGACGTGGATTTAGGGGATATATTTTGCACATCCCCCTCCAAATTATATCCACCCTCCTTTTTACTACCATTTAATCACTTGGCCCCACTTCCGCCCACCACTTCTTCTTTTTACTGTTTACGTGGGGAAAAATAGGATTTTCACACAATTATACATTATTGAACCATTCATATCTTATACAACATCAAAAAAATCAAGTGACTTTTAATGTTCCCTTATAAAATGATACCCCTCCAACCATAGTTACCCTTTGTTTCTCTCTTATTATATCCCCCTTACTCTCTACAAAACATATTCCGCTGAGAAACAAGCTGTTATGGTCTAGAAAATGCTTTCTTCATCTTTTCAGTACATGGAAATTGGTGGAGGGAAATCACTTAAACCCAAGAACACAACAAAACAAATACTAGCAAGAGAGAGATGGATAATCTATGAGGACAATTGGGGTAGTAATATTCTGCATTATGTAAATGTATGTTGGGTTCCAAGTAATGTGGTTCTACTTTCACAAGTTGCCGAATTTACTGGTTAGGTTTGATAAGTCAGGCGACTTATTTTTTTTGCCTTTGTTAAAAAAAAAAACATTTGTTAATTCCGCGTCAGTTTTTGTGGATAATTGAATTGTCTCCACGAGAGGAATCGAAAAAGTAAATATTAGGATCCAACCTCAAATTGTTTACCCCCTCCGTCCCTCTTTAAATGTGTCGCTTCGTGAAATCTTACTTACTAAAGAAAGATCATCATTACTCTTTTCAAATCAATTTCTACCTCTACTTTACACATTCCATATTAATTTTTAACTTCACTTTCCAAAATTATCCTCCACTTTTAGCGGTTCACTTTTTATCCATTAACTTTTCATCAGAAGGGCAAAACAATAAATGCATAAACTTTTCCTCATTAACTTTTCAAAAACATATACTTATTAAGGGACATGTAAAAAGTTAAATTCAGAGGATATCCCTAACCATGCATTCCTCTGGCTTGTTTCATCAAGACAAGGCCATAGTTTTGAAGAATCTGCTAAGGATATAAATGATGGGCCTTGTACAAAATGACTTAAAATCCTAACAAATTTATACTCAAAATGTAGCTTCACATAAGTCAGATAATTGCGATGTCTGTCTCATCTTTATTAGGAGGATTTGGAAGCTTATACATAACATGACATAGGGCTTCAGGGTAAAAAGAAACCCAAAGGTATTTGGTTCAGGATCGGTAGTAATTGCAACTTTCGCATTTCGGTTCATTTTTTTCGTATGAACAGTTTCGAATATGGGCCGGTTCATCTCGGGATTTGGAGGCTCCGATACGGATACGTACCGTATGGTATCGGCCGATACGCCTGAAAAGTTAAAAAATTCACAACTGCTACACCCGTGACATATCGTTCGATATATACGCCG
Organism: Gaultheria prostrata; assembly: GCA_036023075.1. Taxonomy (NCBI): domain Eukaryota; kingdom Viridiplantae; phylum Streptophyta; class Magnoliopsida; order Ericales; family Ericaceae; genus Gaultheria; species Gaultheria prostrata. The sequence continues at coordinate 10,412 of JAXBDA010007701.1, forward strand.
GTTTCCGATACACCGATACCGGAACCAATACTGCTATTTAAAACTATAGCATGCTCGGGCCGAACCAATGGTTTGCCATCCCGAGAGGTTGAGACTTGGAGAGGTCCCCAATTCCAACTCATCCAGAACTTTGCTCTATAGTGAGGAGCTTTAATGTTTGCAGAAACCACAAAAAAAATGGGTTAAACAGAACTTGTTTGACGATAAACTCGTGCAAGTTGGCTTTATTTTGTAAACAGCGAATAATGAGCTTTCTTAGTAGAACAGACCAAGATTACAACCGTACAGTAGACATAGCAAGATGTCGGAAAGACATCGTTACTTCTGGAACACATCCTTGAGAGAAGAACCTTAGGGAAAAATAAAACACTAGAACATTTCACTACACTTATAAGCAAACAGATTATTTTAGTTAAGACAACTGTTTGCTAATTGATCAGCACAGAATCGATAAGCACGGAGATTACAAAGTTCTTGAGCTTTGTTCCAGAATGAGTGTACCCATCTTCATCATTGTATATAACACTGATCACTCGTGCCAGATTGAGAACTCGGGTGAGGAGAGGCATTGGGACGGCAGTTGGGCGGAGGCACTCTGCGTTCATGTCTTTCCATGCATTTGTAACTCTTTCTTGAAATTCAAGACGAACCACTTCTTCTGTTGCACCATGTTGTTTCATGTAGCATTCAACTGCTGAAGCTATGTGCCCTCTCTCTTGCTCAAACTGCAATTGCGAAATTCCAAGAGATGTTAAGGTCAATAGATAATTGCAAGCGTGGCTGACAAATCATTTGGGTGAAGGGACATGAAGATTTGGGAACATGCATGTATCCTTCGCGCCAATGAAGATTTGGGAACGTGTATCCTGCATCATGACTTACCAAAGTTTGCACAACCAATTCATACGATTTTGGACCTTTGCCCGTATAGGTAATTTCAATTTGCTTGTGTTTTAATTTAGACCATATTTTCCAATCAGTCATCTATCTTACCTTGTGACCAGCCATATCATCCATGAGTCTGCAAATCACAGATGCAGCTTCAACAATTAAAGGATCACTTGACACCCATTCAAAGGCCTCTTTGGTCACCAAATCCCCCATGCCAACCAAAGAAGTGGTTGCAAGCATTTTGTAAGCACCAGTTACAAGTGCAACTCTCATATACTCTTCCATACTCGGAACGTAACCTTCGTGAAACCATTTGGCTTCCTCGAAATACGCTCTAACCAAATTCTTCATCTGGAAATTTTTGAAAAAAAATATTATGAGTATTAAGTATTAACCAATACTTAATTTTTTATATTTTCCATTAAGAAAATGAAATAGGGTTAAGGCTTACGGCAGATTTAGCGTAGCCGAGACGATAAGATCTTCCTTCCTGGGTCATTTCTTGATCAATCATATTGTAAACATCCAATAGTGCTCGATAACACAGTTTCATGTACTCGGGGAGTTGATCCAACGCACTGCTTTCCCACCTGAAAATCAAGTGGCTTTGTAAAACACAAATCTTGCGTTAATCTTGAACAGTTTTTGGACAGTCAGATTTGTGATGTTAATTTTCCTTCTTTAAATTTTCCTTTCTCATTAATCTTGAGCTATTGAGGACTCAAACCAAAATTATCAAGTAAAAAGGCATGAACTTAAACCTTTGAATTGCATCAGTGAAGAGCACAAGTTCTTCCAAGGTACCATAGACATCATAAATGTCATCAATAATGGAAGTCAAGGAAATCACTTTGGTCAGAATCCTCCTAGCAAGAAAATATTGAGGCTCAAAGTACACTCCCAGTATCCAAAAGTAGCATTCCACCACTCTGTCTCTTGCAAATGGCAGTTTTCTTGCGAAGTCTAAATCCTTCCACCACCTGAAAAGAATGTACCGTTGATTAGATCCATATAAGGTAATGAATAGATCGACCACCAAAGTTGATTGAAAAATCCAAATTAAGATCCTTTCACGTTATTCCTCTTGCAGCTTGTGACGTAAAATGGCACAATTATGGTTTCATTTAACGATTTGAAAACTTTCCCGGTCCTCATGTGTATTTCACCCATGCAAAAAAATTAGGCTGGTTGAATATCGGTATCAGTATCCATTTAAAGAGACAAGAACGGAACGGTTCAAAGTTTAACCATCCATTACTCTAAAGACAAATATTATTTAACCAGGCCTTTACCATTGTCCAATGTTTTTAACATAACTGATTTAATTTACACGTAGGCAATAACATAGCGAATTAAGAAAATGCCAGAATACACACACAATGCCTAAATCTGTCACCTTGTAATTTCGCTTAGCTCCCTCTGGTGTGATTTCTGCAATAAGTTGAAATCCAATTTTGCAAAATCCAGTAGAACTTTGTTATGGGTATCATCTTGTTCAGAGAAGGAAATATAATGCCTTGACTCGAGCCTCGTCAAGCCCTTGCGAATGGGCTGATTTAGCGCATGAGGTACTTGTGCCGCAATTGTATTACTAGTACTGTTGTTTAAGTTTGGTAGTGCAGAGTTGAGATGGGTGGTGGTAAAATCCAGTGCTTCGTCTAATATTTGTTCTCCTCGAACCCTCAGATGTGTAGCTTCGTACAAGCTTAGCATTCCTCGTACGTCATCAGCTAAGGATTGCTGAAATTTGCCTTTGTTGTCCTTGAATTTGTTGAATACATCTGCGTGAATTCACAATCATTGTCATCCGTCAAAAAAAAGGTGTGCATATAACTGATTGTCCCAGTTATATTATCTCGAATCCCAGCCTATCTAGCTTAATGAAGGTAATCGAACATGCCCTTAGGGCAAAGCATCGTCTATGTGTCATTCCAATTTTATCTGATGTCCTTGAAAGGAAAGGGCCAAGGAGCTTTAAGAAGACAAAATCTTCTGTCCCCTGGGATAAATGCATACATCGAAGATAATCGTGCAGCTGGAATTGTATTCACATGTAATGGTTGTGTTTTAGTTTTTTCTTGACATTCGAATTCCAATGGGAGCTGCAACTCACTTTTTTATGAACAGCAAGAAAATTGTTAATTTTTGGAAACAAATTACAAACATTAAAACGATCCAAAGCTATTAAGGCATCAACACAGAGACGGAGCGGTAGATGATAAGGTAAAGAAAATGTAAAGAAAAAGGAAATTTGATCAAAGAAGGGGATAAGGTAGATGATGAGGTCATGGTTGGTGGCAAGGATCACACTAATGATATGACAGCTTTGAGAGATGATGAAGTGGATGTTAACTCTAGTTCCTTGTTTACTTCTATTGTTAAGGATTCTCTTGGTCCATCGGGCCATGGAGATAAAGGAGTTCAAGATGATTATGGCAATAATTCTTCTTTCATGGATAGTGGCAGGGTTATTGGAGTGGATTTCAAATCGGCTATGGATCCCTTGTCAAAGGATGTTTTGGAAGTTAGTCACTCTATTACAAGCCCTCTTTCTAATGAGCAGTTGATTGATCTTAATAGAGTTCTTTCGAAACCTTTGGCTAAGAAGAGAAGAGATGGACCTTACAATCTTAATGAGAGATCAATCCATGAAGCGATATTGAAATTGGAAAGGAGGGTGCGTAGGTCAAATAAGAAAATTAGCAAGAAGAAGGTTCTTTCAGAGTTCGGAATGAAAATTTTCAAGCGGAAGAAATCAGATAAGGAGGTTTCTACTTCATCTCTATCCTCTTTCGGCATCCGTAATAGGAATTCTATTTTTCTTAAAAATGCTGGTATGGTGATGGATGATGATATGGAGGGTGATTTTCTAGTGGATTTGAATGAGGGCTGTTGCAGTCAGGAACAAGAAGGGTAACTTCAATCCACAACTGAGGTAGGTAGAAGATTGGGAGTTGATTTTGTGGAGAATGATGTGCTCGATATAAAAAAGATTATTGATTTGAAAGCTAAGAATTAACAGGAGGTTGGTTTGGGTGTGTGTCTGTTATGGGTGTTTGGCTGTGAGGCTGTTTTGTTTTGTTTGTTTCGGGTCGCTTTTATTGGGTCTCTGTTGTTTGGCTCTTGAGGGTTGCTGTTAGTTTAGGCGCTCTGTTGTCGGGTGGCTGTTTGGGTGGTGTTTCTTTGCTGTTGTCGGGTGTTGTCTTTTTCTTTTTCTCTCCCTTCTCCAGCATTTCGTTGGTTAGGGTCTCTTTGCCTGTCCCTTGCTTTGTGCTTGGTTGTAGCCTTTCTCGATGTACCCTTTGTCGAGTTTTTAATAAAATCTTGTTGCCGATCAAAAAAAAAAAGATAGAGACGGAGCGAACCATCGAAGATGGCACCCAGGCTCCGACAATCATGTGCCGCCAGATCCAAAGAGGAAGAAAAAACCACCCAAGGTTGGCAAGATACCAATAAAAAAAAAAGGGGCAAAAAATAATCAAATGGCAAAGGACTTACCACAAGAGACGGGAAATCCTTCTTGCCTCAGTAACCGAAACGAGAGAGCCACACGGTAAAGATCTTCCTCGGCAGCCTTTTTGTGATCATGTTCGGGATCATAGGTTTCATATATGTGTTCCAACGACGCTTCGATCTCAGTTTGAAAATGGTAGGCCACGCCTAGGCGCTGGATCGCATCAATAAGGTTCAACTTTTGTGAAGGTATATCAGCTTCCATTAATATGTTTCTAACTTTCTCTTTCAGCTGCTCAAGTTGATGCTCCATTTCACCATCAACTTCCTGAGAAAAACAACACGAAGATAAAATATAACCTAGGACCATTACATTTCTCGTTTTTTTAAACAATGGTTTGGTCCCAGTAGGGGTGAGAAAAAAAACCATCAAACTGTGGATGCAGTCTAAGCAAATCCAAACCAAATCCCAGTTTCAAATATTATAAATCATGTTCAATGGTTTGGTCAATAGATTTATGTTAATGGTTTCGATTTCAATCTGATCCGAACTGTGTATATATTCATATATGTTTTAGATATACAAAATAAACATAAGTTAAGCCATGGTCAATTAATTTCCTAATCTATATAGTACTCCGTTCTACCGCCTCTATTACTTCACTGCCAAGACAAATTATCCTAGCATTCTCCAAATCTATATAAACCTAACATAAATACGTAATAAACTTGAATTCCACCATCCTCTCTTTTCTAGGCAACAATAAACACTATTTGCTAGCTACAATATTCTTTTTGACAGTAGTTCCCTGCATGCATGCTATATTCTATAGTACTTACTAATAAAATTGGTTTTTTTTCAAAACACTATAAGTTTTATTGATGTGGGCTTTTCGGTCCTGGCTAATTACATCATACCGTGACATCAGAATTGTAGGAGAGAAAATGATCTCCCCATACGCTGGGATGAAAATTTGCAGAGCGACGTTGGGTGACATTATCGGGCACCATTCCATTTTTGGTAATTGAAACGGCTGGAACATTTGACTCCATTTCTTCGGGTGTGGAATTAATTTGTGAAACACACGCTTAACAAGAGAGGGAGAGTGCTGAACAACACCAACAATCTAAGTGTATTGTGGGCTCTCTGGTATGGATCAAAGAGCTTTAGTGGTTTGCTATTTATAGAAGAATTCATGGGACATTTTGGAGATGAGAAACGTTAGGGAATCAGAGAGAGCACGTGGAAATGATGCACTAGTATTGGATTGCAACAAACACGCTGAAAATCACAAGGTTAATTTGGCACCACCCACGCACAGCACAGTACCATATTTTTTTTTTTTTGCACCATCCACGTACAGCACAGTACCATGTATTGGATTGCTACAAACACGTTGAAAATAACGTTAGGGAATCAGAGAGAGCACGTGTTTCTCAGCTGCTCGTATCATGTGATTGCTTATTCCAGAGTAGTGCCTAGTACCTACGTGTATTTCTAAGCTAGCAAGATAACCCTATAGCTACTACTTCCCCGTTTCAAATTTCTTGTTCACATTTACTATTCACCATATTTCAAAAAAAATTATTTATATTTTTAAACGTGTAGTGTCATATATGTGCAATACGGATCTTGTTTAATAGTTTTTGGTTTGTTCTTTTAAATGGAATTTTTAAATCATAAAAAACATTGAAGATTGAAAGAGATAATTAATTGAAAATGGCACGCTGATAGGCGCGTAAATGTTCACATAAGCGCCTCCTAATTTATTGTTGCTAAGTCCATTAATATTGTTACTTGGAGTTTAATACGTTGTTTTTGTGATTGTAGGTATTTTGGAGTTTCAATATAAAAAAATACGCAAAAGTCAAATTTTAGTCGGTGTCGAAACAAAGCCCGTGGTCAAATTAAATGAAGGAGAATCAATTACGGAATCGTCAAATAAAATCCCTACATGATGCGTATTGGAGAGACTACATGTGATTAGTGTAGGAATAATGTTGCTTACTTTACACATGCAAGCAATTTCCAATTGGGAAAGAATTTCAATGGAAT
>JAXBDA010007702.1:0-16810 GCA_036023075.1 Gaultheria prostrata
TTCTAAATTAATTCAAGAAAAAGATATTTTGATTGGGTTTCCTAAATTATGAAAATTGAATTAAAACAAGCAATTAAAAAGTGACGAGTTTCGATTAGAGAAAAGGCCTAGGGTTTCGAATCCACTCAACTCGTTGTAACAATTCCTACGCGATGATAATGGTTAATTATTTGAACCAGTCCGGATATCGTTAGGGTTCGCGGGCCCTCACGGTATCACCAAAAGATTTTCATGAATCACCGAATAGCATGGGGTATCGCCGCCTAGCACGAACCGTCTTACTAGTACGACCCGTCTCAATGACACGGATCGTCTAATAGCACGGCGCGTCTTACGGAGCATAACCCATCTTACCCAGTTATCACAAACAATTAAGAACCGTTGTATGAACGTGCATATATCTAGAAAATCATACACAAGATTTGATAGGAAAAATTGATGTTAAGAATAAATCCTCAAGTCATACAACCAGAATTCGAATAATAAAACACTGAATCAAACCATAAATAATGTTACTAGGAGTTCGAGCTTCATCTACGCCCTAGGAGAGGGAGTTTAGCCGGCCATTGAAAGGAAAATCACTGCTCTGCTTTGCTTCTGTCCAGCCATGTGATCGTCCGAAGTCTCTCGGCTATGTCGCCTTGTGCGTGATCTGATGACCTGTGGTATGCACCGCTATGCTCTGGAGATATGTGTTACCCCAAGTTGCTGCCTTCTTTTCTCTCGTCTGTTCTCTGACTTCTGTGTATGCGTGATGGCTCCCCCGTGTGTATGCCGTGATGGCTCTTTTTATAATAGTAATTGCCGCCCCACATTCCTTGTTTTCCAAGCCAATTCCATAGTGCGTACCAGTGAAGCCCTAGCCGACTCTTTCTTTCCTTGCTGCCTTGTTTTGCATGAGGCCAACATATGGACCCATGAGGCCATGACCCACCATCATGCATGAATTCTTGAACCCATTTTGCTTGGCTGGCCCATTACCACGTAGAAATTAAAAGTCCAGACTTCCATCATATGGTAAAATAATTGGGTGCTTCTCAATGTTGGATCCATTATAAGCTTGGTCCACTCCCGAATTAATTTAATCACGGACTTTGTTTTGAAAGCACGTAAAATTCAACTTTGCGCTTTTTATATCGAAGTCTCCAAATATCTACAAAAACACGCACACGAAGCATTATACTCCAAGTAATAATATAAATGGGCTTAGCAAGGGTAAATTAGGGGCGCTCATGTGAACATTTTACGCGCCTATCAGTAGCCATCTCTATCCTTAGCATTATTGAAATCATTTCCCTTCTTTTTGTACATTTGCATTTGCTGGTAGTAAATAAGTATGCAGTTGAAATCATTTCCCTTCTGGGTATATATGGAGGTGGGGATGGGGAAGAAATTCCCTATTGAACATAGGAGGTGGAATAAGGTCCCCCGATAGTAAATAAGTAAGCAGAAGTACATTGTTTAATACATGAAAGTAGGTGTTTGTATGGGAACCATTAATACCTCAAAAAACCTTGGAGGCTGTAACGAGTGGTCCTACAAGGTAACAGGACTAGTGTTTGACGCGAATCACGTATCAGTTCTTCCTAAATTTTTTTATCTGATGCTCTTTATTTTTTATATAGTATTTTTTATCTTTTCGTCATAATTTTTGTAAAACGAAAGAAATCCGAAAAGTATAAAATTCAAATCGAAGTTGAAAAAATTTATATACAAGAAAAATATCAGCTACTTGGTATTTTTTCGTCTTTAGTGATTCTTTTTAACTTTTGGTCAAAATTTTAGTTTTTAGAATATCACCTCATCACCACACTTGGTGAACTTCAACTTTCCCCATAGCTACCTGCTCGAGAAATTATTTTGTGAATTTGATTATTGAGGCAAAGTTTTACAAAACTAAAAATTAAATACCTTTCATGTGTTGACATTTCAAGGGGGACGTTCTTTTAGAGTATCGACAAAAAATATTGTAGCGGCCGGATTCACAGAGGTCCATAGGGCTCACCCCTATCCCTTAGGAATATGAAGGGACAATGGGTCACCTATCCAAAGTGACAAAAGCGAATGTGGATCGAATAGACTCGGTCCCGCCGAAAGGGATATGCCCTCGGCATCAGTCGACACGGCGCCGAGCGCGACGAATATCAAGACGAAGCCTCGCTCTCTCACTAGGACGATGGACACGGGTGTAAGCTCCCTCGATGCAACACTCTCGGGAAGACCACGAGGGGCTTACCACTTGGATCGATGGGTCATGGGCATCTTCTCGGGAACTACCATAACCTTTAAGCCGAGCGCTGACTAAGCCGAATAGATAGATGTCGGATAGTCTGCTAGCGCTCAACAAGGTTATCAGAGGCTCGGCCTAAAGCAAGCTTGACGAAACATTAATGGTGTCAGTCAACCACCCCTGCAGGCTTTGCCTGTAGGACCACGTGATTGACTGAAGAGCTCTCCCAAACCAGTAGACCTATCAGGTACACTAGGCGTGACGTCAGCAGAAGCACTGCAAATTAATGATGTCAGCCGAAGCATTACGCCTGCCCAAGATATTCTGAGTAGACCAGATGATTTGTCAGGTACGGCCGGTGTGCATGAGGCGTACGAGGGGCACCGTGGGAGGCACGCCCCATCTCTCCTATAAAAGCAACACTCACCTACCTCTCTCTCTCTCTCTCTCTCTCTCCATTCAACTCTCATAAGTCTATCTCCCTTTAAACTTGCCGTTTACCTTCCCCTTCTCCAGTTACTTACTTGATTGACCGTCAGAGTGTCTTCCCGAACAACCACCATTCGGGCTTGACACTAACACGGGTGTTCAGAGTGCAGGTCTTTTTCTCAGGTCAACACTAAGGGTTTCAACAAAGTTCAACCACCTCTCCACCTCTCCATACCAAAGCAGAAGGATCAAAGGGGTAACTCTGGTGAAGCGTCTTCCACAAACAAATTAGTAAATAATCATAAGGGTTTGGCCAAATGAGCCTGAGAAATCAATACGCGCTTGTACTCCATGAGGTCGCTTGTTCGAGTTTCGCGGAGGTCATACACTCCAAACCTTGGAACAGTTGAATACAGAGCGAGTAAATGTTCACGTAGATGCGCAGAGAGAGAGAGAGAGAGAGAGAGAGAGAGAGAGAGAGAGAGACATTAATATCAATAAACCCATCTAAATCATTTGAATAACCAATTGTTTTAACAAATTAAAGAAGAGAAAAAGAAAAGAAGAAACCGAATAGACAAGGGAAATAATAGGTTTTCATGAAGATTTACGGGTGGTAATCTTGTTTAACAACTCCGCTTTTCGTCTGCTGGCAAACCCTTCACTGTGTCTCATTAACCAAAACCGTTCTATTTCTTCAGCTTTTCGGCCTGGGATCCGACCCGCTATCAGTGCCCACCTGCGACATGCCCGCATTACGATCACGGGTTAGATCAAATCAAACAAACACACATCCTCGGTTTCTTCGTTTGAGAGGGTGAAATTAACAACAAAAAAAAAAGAAAAAGAAAAAGGAATATGGAGATCATTCACATAAACTTCAATCACAAATCTTTATATCTCGATATATGTATCTATTTTAAATACTTCCTCACTTTTCCTCCGATGATTATTGAATTTTATTCCAAATCTAATTCTTTTTTGCATTTCATATATTCAAAAAATGAAGGCTTCTGTTTTTTAAAGCGATAAGTAATACTAATGAAATAATTTTGTTAGTGTTTTCGTCCTCTCGACCATGAAAATAAGTTATTTGTTTCAATTCCTGGCTTAAACTCAAAACTGAACTATGACGTTTTACAAAATAGGTCATTCTCTCACAATAAATCGACTTAAAAACAGAATTAAGCCAATTGCCTAATATTGTCTAGAATTTTTATTTTGATAACCTTAAGTGTTTGGGGCAGCTTACGCGCACCTCGACTAATCCTGAAAGTCCAATTCCATCACCCACCTGCGAGGAGGCCAATTAAAATCACCTGATCCCAAAGAAGTTAATATCACCTGAGATTTTAGAGAAAAGCAAACCCCTAACTCTTAGACTTTGGCTGCCAGGCCAACTTCTGGGGTTTAGAACGTACCCCCTTTTAAGTGATGGACATTCCTCTTGAAAGGCCAAATAATTTTATAGAATAATGTGGTGTTTCTCGTAGTTTTTTTTTTTTTTTGACTTTACATTGTAGAAGAAAGTAATGTTATTTCTCTTATTTTGATTTTTGAGCTTTTTATGTAAAAAGAGACTTTTGCATAAAAAGTCAAAAAACTCAATAAGAAGAACGGGGCTAAGGGCATCCATAATGGGGTCACAAAATGACACTTAGGTAAGACTCCTAAAATTTAGCAAGTCATTTGATCAATTGTAGTCTTCAATGGACTCTCAATACAAGCTCCTAAGGGTGGCTCTTAAGTATGGCTCCTAACCCATTAGCTAAATTTAGGTAGCCTTGTAGCTAGTTCCAAGTGGGAACCAAGCCCTTTCATTCTCTTTAATATGGAATTTTCAAAAGATAAATGGTTTTGTTTAATATGCTTTCCAAATTTAGCTAGCTCATTGAGTGCACATATGCTCTCTAAATTAGCAAGTTCTAAGAGTGAAAAATGGATCCCAAATTTGCTTATGTGTACACTTTAAGAGTCAACTTATGAGCTGTTTTGAGGAAGTCCATTGTGAATCGCCTAAGAAAGGGAGGTGATAAGTATGGATTCCATGAAAGGATCTGACATCAAGTGGTAGCAACCAAACCTTATCTATTTTGGCAATATTCTAATATATGGAAACACATATCATGTTATCTTTCCTCCCCTTAAATTTTTTATATTGTCCAGTTGGAACTTACAAAGTAGTCATGTGACCATCCGAAACCCATCCCACAGACGGAGCCAGAAATTTCATTTTGTAGGAGCGAATATGTTTTCCAAAATATTTTACAGAAGCGAGCCCATATAATTCATAAGATTTTTCTCTCTCTCTATAAATAATACTAGAGTTTTTTTTTTCTTTGCAAGGGCTAACCGCCCCTACTAGCCCCCTTTGGCTCCATTCCTGCCATTACTCCCATTAGATTAATCCATTTCCAACTAGATATTGAATTGTTTCTTAGCATGCAATAAAAATAAATTTAAATCAGCTTTGGCCACCAGCTTCTCATAAAATACATTTCAAAAATTGTCTTGTAGCTACTTTGGTGCTTAGAGAATTACATTACGTATTAATATAATAACCAAGTGCATTTACGTGGCAAATTCGTAATGAAGTTTTTTTTTATTTTTTCCTTGTTTATACACCTTTAATAAATAACAAAAGTTAAATATGAATGCCAAAATTAAATACACTTCCAAACATTTACGAAAACTTCTTACGTTATGTCGTAAATCGATGAGGAATAAATAACATTAAACGTAACTGGATTTTACCTTTGCTCCCGTGCGCAGCACAGATACCGCGGTGGTTGTTAAGTGTAAGTTTAAATACTATGTAGTAGTAAAAGATTAAAATTCTAAAATAAATTTGTAAACAAATTAAATTAAATTAATTGGGATATATATATTGTACCGTAAATCATTAAATAGTGGAGTATATTCTTTACCTGTCACCGACAAGGCTGTACATTCTGTATATCAGATCTTCCTCTTGTTCACTCATGTTTATGAATTCCCACTCAATGCTGCTCACCTCTAGAGAGAGAGAGAGAGAGAGAGACCCATCAGAGAATGAAGGACAGAATTAAAGGAAAATGAAGGAAAAAGAAAGAGAAAAAGAAAAAGAAAAAAAACTCACCTTCAGAAGCGCTAGAGTGGTGGTTATGGTGGGAGGTCTTGAGTTGTTTCCGGCGGCGTTTGTCCATTGGTTGATAGGAAATGAGAGACAAAATGAAGTGAGAGATAAGAACAAGGAGGAGGAAAGGAGTAGAGTTTTTGTGGGGAGTGAGAAGGGGAAGAAAGAAAGATTGTTTTTTTTTTTTTGTCATTTAATCTTAATCAACACTCTTTTAAAGATTGAGATTCAAGAGAAGAGAGAGAGAACAATAGTTAAATACTCTTATAATATGGGCTCTTAAAATATAGCGTTTTTAATTTTTTAAGGGAGCATAATGATTACATTAAAAAAGTATTTACTTTTTAATTTATATTTATATTTTTAAGAGAGCATAATGTTTATATAACTTTTCAAGGGTAATAATGAGATTTTACAAAGATTCTATGATAGATTTTGTACATGTAATTTGGAACGTCCCAAAATAAAATATGAAATTATCAAAATGGAATTGAAGGAGTAATACTTATAATTTATAGTACAAGTATACAAATGTATGGTACGAAACCGGGGTTGGTGTTGTGCAGTGTGCTGCGCGGCCCATGGCGCAGCTGCGCCAGCATTGTTCCGACGATTGGAGACGTCCACCGCGTAGAGCTCGTCGAGTACTACAAGTGTACTATAAATCAACTCGATCAGATTTCGTTAAATGCCTTATCGGAACACATATAACTTGAAAATAAATTATTCATGATGGATCCAAAACACTGGATCAAAACCACTGAATCCGTTCTTTTCAAGTTATATGTATTCTGATGAGGCACTTAACGATATCCGATCGAGTTGATTTTTGGTTCACTTGTAATTCTTGACGAGCTCTACGCTGTGGAAGTTTCCGATTATCGGAACGATGCCGACGCGCAGCACCCACCCTTGTTCCCTCAATTACACGCAGAGAGGAGAGCTTGAAAGCAACCGAAACAAAAACTAATTGCAGATCAGAACAAAAAAATTAAGGATGAGAACAAACGGCAGGTCCTACCAAACATTAAAAAATATGTAGGTTGACTTGTAGTTGTTCTTTCTACTATGTTTGTTTGATTTGGACTTGGATAATAATGTGGTCAAGACCCATATTTTGGGATTGGAAAAAAAAAAAAAAACATCATTATTCTCTGCCTGATATTGTAGTTGGTGAGTTGGTGCAAAAATGTCTTTTGTGGTACGATCAATTTGAGGTAGGAATTTGGAGGCCCAAGTTTTTGTAGCATAAATAAACTGATTATTCTAAGCAAAATTTGGAATTTGTTGTCATTAGTGAATTATTTAAAAAATTAGGATTAATGATCAGTTACAACGATAAAAAATAGAAAATACACCTATATGAGAACCTTAAAAAATGACTAACAAAAAAATAGTGCGTTTACACAAATGTGTAGGAGAAGGCTTTTGAGTAATGAATAATCTCTCGTGAAATGTGTAGTGCACTTGAGCTAGTCCAGTGGTGCGAACTCCGATTGTGTTTTTAGGAGATTTTGAGTTCGAATCTTGGTCTATGCAACAGGGCCGGTCCTGAAGGCAAACCCACCAAGCGGCCGCTTAGGCTCCCCAATTTTTGGCCCAATAATAGAGCCTTCAAAATTTGAGATATATTAAATATTATGTATGTCAACACTTTTGCATATTACGCTTTGGTAGATCAGAGGTAGGATGTTACAGTTTTACCCATGAGGTCCTGGTGTTAATTCTTGCAAACCTCAATTTTTTTTGGGTGAATTTACCGCAAACATGTAAAAACTAACTTTGTTGTTGGCCGTGGGAATGAAACTCGCATCCTCTAGGTTCTAAATGCTCTACATTTCCACTACATCACAAGGAAATCTTAGTACTTACATTGAATAATTTATATATATAAATGCTTAGAGGTCTCATCTTTAGAACTTGCTTGAGGCCCTCAAAATTTTAAGGCCGGACTGCATGCAAGATATATATATATAGCTTTTTCACTGTGAAGGTTGTGAACTCACGCCTCATTGATGTTGTTGGGGTCGGGCCGTCGGGTAAACCTGGTACCTAGGCGTAGGTTAATGTAGATCCTCAACTATTGTGAAAAAAAACAAACAAAAACAAAATCCAACTCCGTAAAAGTTGGATAGTAATTAAACCATCAAAGATTTGATTGATGGAGAGACAAGGTGAGGAATTGTGGAATGAGGAAGAGAGGTCAATCATGCTGAATCAAAAATTGGATGAACCAATGGAGTATTTTTTGATATTCGATTGAGTTGATTTTTAGCAAAGTACTAATAAATATTATCTTAAAAAATATAAACGGCTCCAATCACAGATTTGTACAATTTTTGTACATTGAGTCTGTACGAATAGTTCTGTCCTTTGTTTTTGTTTTTTCTTAAACCCAAGAAAATCATGATCTATTCTATCATCATCGGAGAAAATGAAATGAAGGAGTGGATTTGAACCCTCGTCAATTTAAAAAGATTAACTAACAAGGAAGTGACTTTTTTTTTTGTAGTGAAAATGTCTCATAGATCCGGGTCTATATTCAAAAAGTGTAAAGCCTAACTACAGTAATACGCCTTATTTTGTTTTAATGAGTTAAGTATGCTTTCTACTTTTTTAAGTTTAAAAAAGTTATTGATTTTGGACTAATAATTAACTTTTCATACTTTTTAGGCTAAAATAAGTAAAAAAACTTATTTTACTTTTTTCCTTAATAAGTCAAAAAACAAAAAGTTTACTTAACTACATCTCTGTAAAGATTTTGAACTGGGGTGGTAGCTAAGTGGTCGGCACCATATACTTTCATGTCTAAAATCAATGGTCAAATCTCACTAGCAACTAACACTTCTTGCATGTTAAAAAAAAAAAAAACAACTGTTAAGCTTTTCTTGACAAAACCCTATATGTGCAGTTTCAATATTGCACATTTTATCTATATACAATTACTACTTATTTGGGTAAGTATCAATACATTTTCCAATTGTAAATGAATTATGGGTTGTTTTTTATTGCACTTTAGGAGACATATCATTATTTCACGACACATCAACTCAATTTCACTCAGAAGCTATCGTGGTCAGTCCAAACAAAACTTTACTCCGGCTTTAATTGTGGCTTCTATTAATGGAAAATGGGATTAATCTCTCAACATTAATTAAAGTGCACGTAAGCTAACCGGACAATTGAGTTATAAAAACAAAACAAGCAACTATTGTGGTGGTTGAAATGTTGAATAGTGGTTGGGAGTTCAAATGTAGATCGAGCTAGGAACATCTAGGGGAGTCATTGATCCGAAATAATCATTATAGCATTGAAAGAAGTGGAAGTAATCAATATTTGTGCAAAGTAACTCAGCCAAAAAAGAATAGGAAAATATCCCAAGTAACTTATCTTTAAGAAACAAAAGCCAATGTCGGTGACCGCCAAGGATGGAGTCAAGGGGATAAGTGGTGGCGGCCGTCATTATAAGGTCTTTAAAAAATGTAATTATTATACAGAAAATAAATTTTTATCCAAAAATTATATAGACTCGTCACCACCAGAGCCTCCCAGCTAGGAGGTTTCGGGTTCAAATCTCACTACAGGCGAGTTGTGTTGCAGTGGTGGTTTAATCCCTACTTTATGTTGATTTATTTATAACCCCCGTCTTTTTCCCCCTACAGATACAGTAGTAAGTTGATAAGTTCTCCCAACATTTAGAAAAAAACAAAACAAAAAACAAACTGACAGACAAAGAAATTTGTAGCATACCTGAAAGTCATTATGTTTGCTATTCTACTAGGGGGTTAGTCCTAATTTTATTGTTGGATTGTTTGCAGTAAAAATTTCTTTTTTAACTTTTGTTAGTTTTACAACAAATTTTCTGAGTTATTTATACGTCTAGAGTAGTTAGAAAAAATAAAATAGTAGTAAAATATAGCAAACAAAATTTTTAAAACGTTCAGATTCTTCAGAATAAAATGAGCATAATCCAAAAAATTATTTACATGTAACAATTTTTTATGTGTAACAATTTTTTTTACGTTGTCTCTCTATGAATTATTTACGTGTAATGTATGGATTAAAAAGGTAGAGATTATCTATTGAAATTCGTTCTCTCATGATGCTATTATTGACTCTGACGTTTCATGCCAAGTGTGGAAACATAGAGAGGCAAGTAGTATACCTAACAAACGGACCGAGCAAGAAGAAGCTTGGAACCCTTATTTGAATTAGGGTTTTGTTATCTTTTCAAATGTAATTCCATTTCCGTTTGTATTATCATCATACTTAAACTATGATATTTTAAAAATGTGATGACTGGATCAATCTTTTGTCATATTCTAAGTGCTTAATCAATTTGTTAGTGAAATCAATTTTAATTAACTTAATTAATCATTATTTTCTAATAAATGATGTAATTAACGTGTTCGAAAATCGAGGCGTTAGAGGTAGAACCTGGACTAGACCGCCTGTCTAGAGCCGCCTTGATGCAAGACGCCCTAAGAAAACTAAACTCTGCTCAAGCACTAGCCAATGAGTGAAATAGGATTCAAAATGTCCCTTGAATCACAATTCACAGCCTTTTAGCCTATGCTCAAGCCTTTTGAATGGTAGTTCTAAACTTTTTGAACGATTTGACATGCTTGGGGTAAGGGGGTATATATAGAGTGATTTCGGGAGGAAAACACATTGAGATTTCGATATGGGATTGAGAAAGTACTCAAAGCACGGAAATAAAGACGGTGGCACGCGAATTTAGAAGAATCTAGAGTGGGGCAGGCTTTCGGCCTGACTCGGGCTCGGGCTAGTCCAGTTCGGGTTCGGGTTCAGGCTAGTTCGTGTTCGTTTTGAAGCATTCTTGGGCCAATTTTGGGGAAAAAACAAGCCAGCTAAAAATGAGCATTCTTTGGGCATTTAAACATAACATATGGGCTTGAAAACAACTTGACATGGAATAAAAATACTCTCAACGCGAACACGACACATTTTATAAGGCTTGGCGACTCGATAAAACATTTTGAGGAAAATCAAAGCAAATGGCCGGGCTAGAGACAAGTTGACTCAAGACATCTAGGCATCAACTTATTATATTCTACTCCCTTCAACCCAAAATGATCGTTCGGTTTGCATAACGATAAGTTAAAATAATGTATTTTTTCAAGAAAAAATCAAATATTTTTTTTAGCAATTTACTAGATACCAATGAGCTCTTTTAATTCATGAATTTTTTTTGAACTTTTTCCCCCAAAAATGTAATATTTTTAACTTATCGTTTCGCGAACCGAATTTATTTTGGGACAGAGAAGTAGTACTTATTTTCGACAATTAGCTGAAACAACATGTTTTTATAGCTAGTAGAGAAATGAATATAATTGATTTCTCCAATTGATTTTCAAACTCTGTTTTTTTTTTTTAATGCACTCCCGATTTTGTCCACTTGCTTTGTGAATTACAATAGTGTCCTTCAATGTGTGAAGGAATATTGTCCTCCAATGTGTGAAGGAGTGTGTATATAAATGAAATGTTTAATCTTTAAATAAGCATATAAAAAGACACAAAAAAAAATGTGTGGTTAAAAAAAAATGGAGCATGAAAATCACAATCCTTTATTTTATTCATTACAAATTTTTTGGTCCTGGAATTATAATTTTCTTATGGGGACACAATCATTACTTTTCAAAACCTATAAAATTTCCAACATTTCCCTCGTTTGCCAGAATGATTACTCTTTGAACTCCTACACATTTTTACTCTAAACAAGATTCAATTTCTTTATTAGTGAAACAATGAATAAGAATTATGGATCATCAAAAAGGAAATAATTGACCAAAATTTTGAGGCGGATCGCTTATATTCTTCTTTTCCAATTTCACATGTTTAATTAGGAAAATAGAAAGGAATAGTTGAATGCATTTTGGCAGCTTTCACAAAGTTGTTAAGCTTAAGCCTTTTTTTTTTTTTTTTGGCAAAAGACAGATCATCTTTCGGCCTTTTGGGTGCTGCTATTTATTTTATAAGCCCGTTCCCTTTTTTTTTTTTTTTTTTTTTTATCAGAGCCCATACCTATTTACACCTCTTATTTTTGTGGAAGGCTCCAAGGTTGGGTCCTTTTTTTTTTAATAACAAAAAGGGTGAGAGGGGACGTTCAGCGTTGCAAGCTCCCTTGGGCGTGACCATAGGGGCTCCCGGCTCGCCTGAGGAATATCCGGTTCGACCTATAGCTATTGTCCGAGTGGACAGGTTATCGCCACAACTTGCACCACCCACCGCCAAAGGAAGCAAATGGAGAGTGCAGAATTCAAACTCTATACATAGAGGGAGGGAATCTATTCCACTTGATCACCTCTGTCATCCTCGCAACCACCTCGGTGTTACGTTGGGTCCTTCACTGAGTTATAAATCCCAAATTGGGAAATCTGTTCTACTTAGTACTTATGCAGCCGTGTGTCATTAGGTCACATGCATGTGGGTAACATATGAATGTGGGACCTGTCTGTGATAGAACCGGCCGATATGTCTCTTTTCATTTCTCCTGTCCTAGTAGTGTGAGAAGCAGGGTCGTAGGCACAGGTCATTTTCGGGTTCCGATGTCCCACTAAAATATTACACCTTCTATCCCATATTTATTGTCTACTTACACTATTCACCACACCTCAAAAAATTGATTATATTTTCAAATGTATATTGTTATGCATATTCAATATAGATCTCGTTTGATAGTTTTCGATGAGTACTATTAAACAAAGTTATATTATAGATTGAGAGAAATAAGCAATTGAAAATTAGCACGCATACCCATAAATATATGAACAAGAAATTCGGGACGGAGAGGAGAGTACTATTGTTTTACTTTATAATCTCCCACCAATTTGTTCGTCTTCATTTCTTTCCCTCTCTAACCAAGAGCATCTCTCTTTAAAAAAACATTTAGGGTTTTCACCACCCTTATGGATGGTGGGAGAGTAGGGCTTTACCTTTGATATTCGATATGGGTGTTTTTTCCTTCTTCTTAGTTATGGCTTTTATAGCTTCAAAAAATCCCTCCTTTTCAGTGAGGGATTTTCTCTCTCGATTTGAAATGAGTTTCTTTGTGTTATGCTCTCATTTCCTCTATCTCAGCTTCCCTTTCAATATTGAGTTGGCGATTCAGATTCCGACATTGGTGGCGGCTATGGTTCTCTGACGAAGGAAGGCAGTGGCGGCGGCGGTCCAATGATGAATCAGATCAATTGGCTTGCTGGTCTCACTGCTTAGGTTTTTCTTAGAAGTGTGAGTTTTCTATTGTGCGTATTGCGATTGGTGTGACTCATTCTTTGGCTGAGAGAGGTAGTGGGTGGGTGTTTATACTCAGGAAGGCCAAGGACAAATCTACTTTTATATGATTATCTTATGTACATGCGTTTCCTATCAATGAAGCTATTACCATTTTGAAAAGAAAAAAAAAACCTCCCACCAATTATAATGGCTATTCTTTGAGTACAATTAATGGATGATTAACTTATGTCAACCATAATGTATGATTAATCTTAAAAATGAGTGCTTTTTTTTATATTAAATACCCCCTCTGTTTCAAAAAGATTGTCCAATCTACAAAACGAGAACTTAAAAAATGTATTTTGGTTCCAAAAATTTAATGCTTTCCCCACAAGATACTGGAGTATATATCAATGAGCTCTTTTAACTATTTACAGAAATGTGAATTGGTCTGAATAAAAACATATTTGTTATAAGTTCTCGGTAACAAAGGGAGTATATTAGTCCTTTTGGGTGCCACCTCCAGGGGCGGAGGCAGGATTGTTAGTGGGGTTAAAATTTTGATCCATATGCAAGATTTTGTTGTATTTTCTAATCTGTAAAAAAAAAAACTAAATTAAGAGGTTAATTGTAAAGTAGATATACAGTTGATAGATCTAATTTTACTTTATAATTGGTTCCAAAAATTTATTATATTTAGAAAATTTTGCATGATAGCCTCATTAGTAATGTTATCAACTCTTAAAAGGAAGAAAATGCTTATAAATTAATTCTATGCATTTGAAGCAGGACCAGACAATTTAAATATTTTTTATGGGGTCCAAATAATAAAATTTGAAAATAAACTATCAAATATCCTGGTGAGAAATCAAAGCGACTAGGGTCGTGTGACCCTACTTGTATCTACATCCCTCCGCTACTGACCACCTCCAAACACAAATAATACATCACTAGTTTCGTTTGATGTTTGGGCTTGGTTCTCCAATAAATTTTATGAAGATTTAATAAAATCAAGCCCTTGATTTTATCCATTGGTGAAGAGATTTGACAAAATCTCACATTTTTGCATTAAAAAAATGTGAGATTTTATCAAATCTGTTCACCAATGGATACAATCAAGCCATTGATTTTATCAAATATTCATAAAATTCATTGGAAAACAATCCATTGCATAGCAAACACGATACAGTGGGACCCGGTCGATGTTATTTTTACCTGTTGTGTTTAAGCTTTTGAGTTTGCCTCCGCAGGGCAAGTCCAATGGAAGTAAAATGGCTGAGTCATTCCCAGAAAAATGGCATTGGAAATGTTAAGGCACCATTGCACCATTATTGACATTTTTTTAGCCAAATGACATTATTTATGGCCATTTTTTGAGAATGGCTTAAGCCAAAATAACCACCACTGGAATTGCCCTCACAGTGGTAACATACGAGCAGACTATTATAACAGAGACTTGTTGTGCTGCCTCAGCAAGACTTCATTCGAGAATTATATATGGGTAGGGTATAGTTAGGGACGGATTCAGAAATTCATCATTCCAGTGGGGATAACATAACTTATTAATTATAATCGTAAAATTTTTCTTAGTCAATGATCTTGCTAAATTAAGACATCCAGTGGCGACTAGAAGTTTATAATGCATACTTTTTATAAAAAAAATTATAAAAAAATGAGCGCACAATCTTCGACAACTTTTAGAGTATGGTTATCTTCAGAATGATTGAGATGTTTTTATTTGATGGCCTTTTTAAAAATATTTGTCCACGACGGTTAAAATTAATAAAATCAAAAGATAAAGCTTCAAATAAACAAACAATTTATAAACAAATAATTATAAATGAACCAACCAACGAAAGTTGAAGCACAAAATTAACTCTACATTTTTATTTTTGAGATATATATGAGTGTGTATGCTAAATATAGCATTATATTACATAATTATGCTAAATATATAGTATAATTTATTTATTTATTTTTAGTTTTGAGCGGGGTCAGCAAGGGCACGTGATCCCATGTGCCCCCCCATTGGATCCGTCCCTAGGTTATAGTACACAATTTAGTATAGTGATTTGTTCTTATCAGTTTAATATCCGATACGTGGGCCATCAACTCACATGCTATTAATTTAATTTTTTGAGGGAGATGGTCCATTATAGTAGCTTGCTACCGGGGTTCCTTAAGCCTCGCCTTGGTGTTACACTATTGCCTACGCCTGACGCACCCTATAACAAATCTAGTAAATTACATTGTACCTCTGAATTTGAAATTATTGTCAACACTAGGTGAACGCAATCACATCATATAAGACTTGTAATTTTTATTTTTGTTTATTTTTATCAATATAAGACTTGTAATTTAGGCACCCCAATCTTTCGTGTATAACGACGAACGCACGGAAGCCCTACCTATTTGATGCATGTACGAAAACAACTACTGATCAATTGGTTACCAAATGGAGGAGGCTTGGCCAGGCTCCTATGCCGTTTATAAGCCTGAGCGGCCTGTTTGTTTCCCGTAATGTGGCACCCGGAGATTATATTTGGATACGGGGGTGTGTCCAAATTTTATCCCTATCCGAAGGGATACCGAAATCCGAGGATATCTCCTTCCATTTCTCTCTAACAAACAGGTTGTCAAGTTTTTAAAATTTGGATATACTTTGAATCCCACGATATATAACCATAAAGAACACAGAAACAGTCTAATATGATCCTAAAGTTCCTTGATCCATTCCAATTACCACTATAACAAAAGCATGAGGTAATTGCACTTTTGGATACTACAAGTGTTCTAAAAGTCACGGCCATGTCGGTACTTAGGCGCTATGTAGCCATGTAGGGCTCCAAAGCCTAGATTAAAATTAGCGTCGGCGGTCGGCTATTCGGCTACTAGGTGCTAGGCGCTCGACTTATTGGCTCTCAGGTGCTAGGCGATAGACACTCCTCCTCCATCCGAGTAACGCCTAGCGACTTTTAGAAGGCAAACCTTAATTCTTACTTGAACCTCCATCTACCGTAATTCTGCCTTACACTTACCTACCCCTCCCACGCTAACCCCCATGACAACATGGAACTACCAAGCATTTTGCAGCCTATGCCCCACCAGTACTAGAGGGATATTCAAAGACACTAGGTTTGGTCAGGCCATAGCTGTCATTAAGGCATGTCTTTTCAAACTCTATCTTATCTTCGCAATGAGTCATTTTCCTTTTCTTTATTCCCACGGTCCAGTGGGCTCTGGGATGTCCTTCGAGCGGGTGTCAACCGAGTTTCGAATTGCTATTCGGATCATTCATTTTGTTCGACTCGTCGAGTTTATCATCCATTCCAAAAATGAGAGTGATTATTATCAGCATCAACGTAAATGAAATGGCCTTCTCCCTGTCCAAAAATCTAATATTCCCGAATGAACCATGTCTTTTTTCCAACTCTCAGTCATTTTACCGAACAAAAGTACTATAATTTCCTTGGCTGTGAATAAAGTAAGTTTTGTATGGTCGGGTCAAGGGATCAGAGTACAGCTGTAGGCTTGTTCACGGATCAAGCTGTGGTGCCTCAAAGTGGTATTGGGGCACCGGTGCCCCCAATTTTTCTGAGCCTTTGGATCTTTAAAGTTGATCTCAGCCCTCAATTAGCAACTCTCCTCTCTCTCCTATAACCTGCAACATCCAGTTGAAAATTTTCAAATCCCTAAAAATGTTTGGGCCGTCATATCTCATCAACCCTCTCTTTGCTGTACCTCCTGTACTTCACGCCTCACCCCTCCATCTCTGCTACTACCCTCTCTCCATCTCTTCC
>JAXBDA010007703.1:0-16809 GCA_036023075.1 Gaultheria prostrata
AGATTGTGTCTCCCTGAGAGAGACAACACCCTAAATGGAAAGATATGCCATAATTGGAAAGTCAAAATTGGAGGATTTGGTCAAAATTGGAAATGGCCAATTGGGTTCTCTCTCTCTCTCTCTCTCTCTCTCTCTCTCTCTCTCTAGCCGGCTCTCTCTCTCTCTCTAGCCGGCTCTCTCTCTCTACCGTATTGTCCTTGGCATGTGTACGAATTTACGCGGACGAATATACACTGATTTAAATAAATCGACCGGTGATTAAATAATTTTCCGAGAAAATTATTAATTTTAAAATATAATTTGAATTTTTATTTTATGAAAATTCGGGTTATTACAGTTTAGGTGTACTGGAATCCAACCGTCTGTTATTTGACTATCGATGTCCAAGAAGTTTAATTATTTGCGTCAATAATATACATATGTGGATTCCCCCAATAATTTACATATGTGGAGAAGCCGAGCAAAGTGTAGAGAGAGAGTGAGAGCGAGAGGGCGATTGAGGACTGGAGAAGTTTTCTTCCAGCTCCTCCTCCCCTCTCTTCTCCTCTCATTTATTACTTCCCCTCACAGATCTGTGAAACTCCCCATGCATGACTGGATCTGCTCTCCTCTCTGTGTGGGTGACCGGAATCCTGATTTTTGGGCCAAGGGGAGGCCGATCTGGGCCTCCAACTCCGACGGCAAGCGGCGGCGACGATAGCACCGGGCAGTTTGTTTCTGTTTTCAGCTTCTTTTTTTTGTGTGGTAGTTTTAGGTTGTTTTCGTTTCGATCCATGTACTGTGGTTTGATTGAATGAATTTTCTCTCTATTTCTCAAAAGGAAAAAAACAATTTTAAATATCACGATAGGGTCGTGAGGGATATTTTTAATCGCCTGAGGGGTTGCTACTCCACGAGCATGACTCCATTTTCAGTTAGCAAATACTAATAGACTGGAGAAGGTTTAAAACGATGGATAGATTCCATCGTTTCTTTACTAATAGTATGTCATAAGAGTAAAAATGAAAATCAAACTCATTGCTTAATACACCCATTTATCATCTTAAATATTGCTAGAATTAACTTATGTTTTGATTGAACATTGACTTTCTTAATTAGACAATGCAATAAGTGCTTAAAATTTTGAGAAAAACACCAAAAATTGTCTTGAGTCTCCTTTTATTTGGACAATTTTGTTCAATAACAATACAACGAGCTGTCATTAGCGCGACCATTGGTGAAGTGTTGGGAGAACTAGTAGTCCCAATTACAAATGGAAAAACCAAAATGATTGCACAATATGGGAACCTAAAGCACAATAATGTCTAGGCAAAACTTGAATCTCTCATGGTACAACTTTAAGGCCCCATTGCAATGTCAATTATAGGGGTTTCTTTCCAAGTAGGTTTGACTCGATTTGATTGATAGAAGGCAGACAAAATATACCATGTGAATACCAAGTTGTTTACCAGAGTTTAATCAACTCTTACATAATGGCTTGTGGCCCTACTCTGTATTTCTTCATTGTTCTTTTTTCTCAAATATTGTACATATATATTTTTGTCTTTCGATATTTATCAGTGGAGAGTTAACGGAGAGTTAGTGAGTTAGTCCAGGGAGGGTCACCCCAAACGCATCTGCCAAGACTCGAACTCTGATCTCGCTTGTGAGAGAACTAAGGGATAACCGTTAGACTACAGACCCTTGGTTAAATGATAATTCAAGTGCCAAACAATTATTATATCACTTACTATTTCCTCATCTACTAATTTCCCATTCTATCAAAACCACAATATGTAATAGTAGATATTTGATTAGATCAAACAAAATTAACAAAAACTTATCTAACAAGTGAGAACATACCACCCACCGACTATCCCAATTATTTTTTGAGAGGAAATAATTGGGATATACTATATCTTGAGAGATCTATGTCGAGGGCATGGCCAGTCCTAACTCTTCAAGGATCCTTTTTATTAAAAATTAAATATGAGGACCTTTTTGTTAGATTATTTCGTATAAGGTACCAAAATTGAAGAGTCCGGCCCCTAAAATTTGTAAACTTTTGGAGGCCTAAAGTGGCCGTATCTTGAATTTTGCTTGGGATCGACTCAGATCGAGGATTGCATTGGATGAACACCTAATCGATAAGCTAGACACTACGTATGTCGACAGTTCTCATTAAATTTCACTACAATGACATATAAGTCGGGAGACAGATTGTCGAGAACCAATATGTGCGTTTGATCGAGCTAGGATTTTACGAACGGCGAATTGCCACGCGCGAACATACAGACCTCAATTAAACTTCCCCAATAAAACCCAACACAATTTATTTGACTCAAATGCACGAAATGGAATCAAAATTTGAATCGAATTCAAGTTCAAGTACTTGGTACTGTAGTGTATTTTCTTTGGATGCCAAACAGAGTTTTGGATGGAGGCTGCAGGGCCTCCCTATGGGCATTGATGAGGATGACCAATTGGAGGAACCCTTTTGTTAAAAGCAGTATTTTTGTGGGGTTTTAATTGAAATTTTGAAGCAACCGAGAGAACTGAACCACCATGGCTTGATTGGGTAATGTTTGACTGATCTGCATGAAGACGAGTCACGAGCCTTAGCCTCCCTCCTACCCACCATGATTAATGGACAAAAAAATAACGTCCTTTTTCAGGCTTGGTGACGAAATCAGGCTACCAAACACAGCCTACATTAATCCACTAATGAGAAATCACCATATGTCCTTCCATCGCCACCTTTTAGTAGAATTAGATTTCCTCGGAACTTATTCCACCTTGGAAAGCGAGGCCCCTCTCTCTCTAGCTCATATACCTAAAGGATTGGTTAAGTCCAGTCAAGGTTTTAAGGAACGGTTTCGTGATACGTAACGCCCGGTAACGGTTTCAGCGTAACAATTTTTGTAGTATCGAAAGTTACGTAAGAGGAATCGGATGTAGCGGTCGTGAATTTTTAAAAATTATTTTTTGGTGAAAAAATAATTTTTAAATTTCTTAAATAACCTGTAACGGTCGTAAACCGGTCCGTGAATAGAATAGGAACTGATACATTACGGAAATCGACCGATATGTATGCAATTTTTCCCGCTCAGTGGTATACTGGAGTGTACCAGTATCAGAGAGGCTAAAAACCGCTACGTAACGGCCATGCGTTACGCAGTGGCCTGTATTTAAAATTCCAATTGGTTGTGTACAAGTACTATGGGGCTGGGAGATTTTGAGCTCGAACTTATGCAACAACATCAATCTTTCTAATCTAACTTATCTAACATCTTCTTGTCGAGAAAATTTTCTCTCGTCCTTGTTGTCTGACAAAAATATACATATATATATATATATCATGAGAGTGGGAGTACCACTACCCTTAGAAAATTATTCAAAAGTACTTATTTTTTGGGTGCATGCAGATTTACCTTTTGGTCATCCACGATTCTCAATTGGATGATTCAAGTCGTTCTTTATGAATCTATTTTCAGTTTGATGATTTAAGTCGCTAGCCAATAAACAGTTAGAATTCTAGCTCTCTTTCTCTCTTTTTCTTTTTGAAAACAGATGCACACGCGATAAATTTTCCAAGGGTAGTCTTCTAGACAATGAAAGCTCGAATCATTGATGTGAGACCCGTGTTTGGCCAACGTAAAGGTGTTTCGATTGATGCATTGGAATGCTCAAATAGAAGCCCACAACATGCATCCTATGCAGCTGATGCATGGGGAATCAATGGAGCCCACGACTAGAGCCCATGGGCTCTGTCTAAATTCGTTTTATAAGTACTTATTACTGTTGAACCACTACCGTCATTTAGAAAAGGCAATATGGTAAAAAGACATCAATGCCCCGTTAGTGTCGTATTTTCACTTGGATTTGTTACAATGAAATCCTATTGAAGAGAAAAAAGAAAAGAGAGATAACAATTACATAAAGATAGTAGATGGATATATAGACTTGATTTTAAGTGGAAATTCCTACATATGCACAGACAGAAATGTGATTGAGGAGCCGCAGGATACATGAAATCTTCCGCCAAAATGGTTTAGGAAAGAGAAATCACTGATGGAGTACATGTACGCTTTATCACTGATATTTGGTGTGGAAGCATTTTTTTGGGTCATACATCTCATATCCAATTAAGTTTGTGTTGGTGATCTTTACCAAACATGGATATATACAACCGGCTCGTTAAGGCTCAACTCGGCTCGACTCGTTTACTAATCGAGCCGAGCTCGAATTTTGGGTTTGTTTACTAAACGAGCCAAGCTCAGCTCGCAAAAGCTCGGCTCGTTTAAAAAGGCTCGTTAAGTAAATTAGTCTGGCTCGGCGGGCACCACTACATACCCAGAAAAAATACACAGAATTAACCCTGAATTTAAAAATCAATGGTCCAGATTCACCTGAATCTGGGCCACTAATTTTCAATTTCTGGGTCAATTTTGTGTATGTTTTCAGGGTACTTAGACATTCTGTAATGTAGTTGAAGTGAATTAATAATGGCCATCCTTAAGTCGCTCAATAATTGCTCTGGTTCAACACACATCATGATGCATGTACAAACATGGCATAAGGCTCCCCTAATTATATCACGTGTTAATTGTCCACTTCTCCTCCATAATTGGACGGCACAACTGAAAACAAATTTTTTTTTTTTTTTTATAACCGGATATTCGGACTAATTACACTTTGGATAGTTTCGGGACCCTAATTAATGATAGGACAAACCTCCAGTGGCCCTCTGGAATGTTTGGCCTCCATAGGATTCGAACATGCGATTTCAAGGAAGACAAACACTTATTACTTTCCGTCATATTTGGAAAATGAGAGGAAAGAAAAGAAAAGAAAATGAAAAAAAAATGGGGTTATCATGTATCAATTTCAAAAATTGGGAGGAAAATTATGTGAATAGATATTTACTTCGGCTTGAGCATTTTGGTATGGTTTTTTTTTTTTTTTTTTTCATTATGAAAGATAGAAAAACAAACTACACACGCTTTAAGAACTTGACCCGAGTGCCTATAATTCCTGGCTCCGCCTTTAGTCTATCTCGAAATCTTTGATTAAGAGGGACACTCTAGCTAGAGTTGGTGAAGTTCGAATTTCTCCTTCTGAATTTTTCATGGGGATTTATGTATGTATTCGTACTCGCTCTCCCGTGTTCTGTGTATTCTTCTCACCCATATGAACACTCCAAAAACCGCGCGTGGTCTATCTTAGCTGGGGGAGGGCTCCGGATTGTGGGTTTATTGTTTGGAGATTTTGGTTAGGGAGTTGTGCTTTTGGGTAAATAATCTTTATTCAAAAAAGTTTTGCATTTGTTAGTTTTGCGTTAATTTTTTTTGTGTATGATTCGTTTTGACGAGAAGAATCTGAAGAGTATAAAAATATTTAAAAAGTTCACTATAGAAAAAAATTATCCAAGTCTTGTGAATTATTGAATTATTTTTGTCTTTATTCTAAAAAAAATTAGTTTATTTTATACTCTCCCGTCCCAATATTTTAGTCCATGTTACTATTCTAAATTGATGAAACAGGTTTATATCTTGTAATATATAAGACTTTATATATGCAATATGGATCTTATTTGATAGATCTCAATTAGTTTTATTAAATAATTTTTTTGAAATGTTAAAAAATATTATAAATTGAAAGATATAGACAATTGAAAAAAGAATCGAAACAGTGAAAGTGGACTAAAATTTTGGGACAGAGGGAGTAATTTTTTACACTAAAGATTCCTCTCCTCGATACAAAGCAATAATCTATATAAAAAAAATCGATGCAAAATTAATAAATGAAAAAAAATTCAATATAGATAATTTATTTTATTTTTTACAGAAGCACCCCAGTGGGTTTCCTTTTGGTCTAGCTCTTCAAGCTAGATGCTTCTTTTGCAAGCCCTGGTGGGTCTATCTTCCTTCCTTTGTTCTTGTGTAAACCTATTTCTGCACTTCTGATGCAGCCTACTCTCTAGTTTCTGAATGAATTTCCGAAGTTTAAAAAAAAAAAAAAAATTGGTTATAGAAAGAACTAAAAAAATAAAACCTGGTAGTGGGACCTACATAGAGGCTCGCTGAGCAGAAAGTCTAGATACCCACAAATTTACTCCAAGTGAATATGAGCCACTGATTTTTAAATTCTGAGTATATTTTTTATGTACGTAGGATGTAGCAGTGCTGTTCTCTGAGTTTTCTCTGTGCGGAATTGGTGTACGTCAGGAAAAAACAAGTGACTCATGGACAAGTGGCCGTTTGTCCGATGGATGCCGCGCATATATATGTCTCAGAGAGAAACAAAGCCGGATTGCTCTTTCTAGGGTTGAGATATGCCATAATGATGATCAGGACCACACCCAAGTTCAGGTTTGTTCACATGGGGGATGTTGTCAAGTTGTTCTTTTTTTTTCGACAGTCGGGAATATTTGGGTCAGCTTTAATGTATCTTAACTATAATTTTTTTATTGGGACGGTCAAAGATAAGTCATACAAGTTGGGAGAAGATGAGTCACGAAAAATGTATTTTCTTGCGGCCCAACTCAAGAACTCATGAAATAAAAACTGATCACCAAGGGCGGAGGGAGGAAGATACAAATGGGGTTAGTTGATCCCATTGAGGTCCAAATTTCTGTAGGGATAATTATAGTTTTGTGTAGAT
This sequence comes from Gaultheria prostrata, assembly GCA_036023075.1. Classification (NCBI taxonomy): domain Eukaryota; kingdom Viridiplantae; phylum Streptophyta; class Magnoliopsida; order Ericales; family Ericaceae; genus Gaultheria; species Gaultheria prostrata. The sequence goes on from JAXBDA010007703.1 coordinate 6,643, forward strand.
TTTTACTATTTTGACTTCATTTTACATCTCTTTTTTTGCCCCAACCTATTAAGAATTCAAATTTTGATCTCACTTATAAAAAATTTCGGGTTCGCCCCTGCTGATCACCTTATTTTATTGTTGGTATATAAGTTTGTTTGTTGTTGTAGTACTCGCATCTGTGGATGAACCCAGGCAAGTGGGTCAAGGTCGTACGTGGCTATAGCGGGGAACTGACACGTGTAACTACCCCCTGCAAACATCTTTTGTTTTTCTGTACTAAATTGGCAATAATTAAATTATCCACTTTGACAGCTTGAATTAGGGGTCTGGCTTTTTCGGACGAGATCAAACATCTTTTACCACCGAGGGTCAGGGCCGGCCCTGAGCATAAACTTACAAGACCACCGTTTAGGGTCTTTTGTTTTTGCTCCAATAATAGGGCCCAAATTGTAAATTTTATTAAATATTGTGTTTGCCAATTGGTTTGTAAATATGGTTGCAGCTAGGCCTATCAATGAACCGGATTCAATCCGGATCCGATCCAAATCCGAGAACACCAATCCGAATCCAATAATCCGAATTCTTATCGGATCGGATTCTGATATAATCCGATCCACTTTTTTTTTCCAAAAAAAACCCAACATAAGGTTCGAGTTGTGCAGCTGACTTCTATTATAACATTGTCATCATGCGAAATCTGGCTACAATCCACTAAACCTCAGTGAGCAGTAGAACCCTATGGGTGATCTCACAAGCCCAACTACGAGTGTCGAGTATAGAGTCCTTATAGTCATACCCAGAGAAAGTTGCTATAGCTGGCCATCCCCTCCTATACCCTTCTTATCGTAATGTCCCCTCCTCCACCCTTCATTGTAGCAGGGGAAAAGGCCAAAAATCGGGTAGTGATTTTTATGCTCTGTTTTGTGATGCATTTTTTTTTTTTTTTGACAATTATCATTTTTATACAGAAACTCACAAATCTAAAGATAATGTGAAGATTTAAATGAAAATGAGTGAAGAAAGAACTTATTATATAAAAAGGAGGGTAAAAAATGTAGTACTAGTAGTAATTGAATTGGGGATCCTGTAGTGCGCCACTGCACTACAGGGTTGTAGTGCGGCATCCGAGCCGTTGATCGCGCAATCAAAGGCTCAGATTTCATCTCAGCACTTGTAGAATCTGAACTGTCCATTTGCCGAGATGAAATTCGAGTCGTTGATTACCAAGATGAATGGCTCGGGTGCCACACTAATTTACTTGAGGATTGGGTGGATAATAAGGCCCTGTTTGGATGCTGGAGATGGCACCCAGATTCGCCAAGTGCCCGGGATTTGTTCTCCCAACCCCACACAAATCCAGTTTTTGGTTGCGCTTTTTGGGAGGGGGATTTGGCCGGACTTGTAATCCGGATGTGGTCGGATATACCAACGATGGCAGTATCCCTATCGCTAGCAAATCCGGGTGTTTTGGGTCCATTTTACCCCTCCAAATCCACCTTGTTTTTCACTGACGAGAGAGAGAGAGAGAGAGAGTTGTTGGCGCACGGCAAGCTCGGGGGTGATTGATCGATCCTTCAATTGAACTGGGTTTTGTCAACTGAAATTTTTTTTCTCTCTCTCTCTCTCTATCTTCAAATGGAGGGCGACAATGCCAAGCAAAAAAAAAAAAGGATCATTGCAATTTTTTTGCCAAAGTGGACGGGCAAATTTTTTTTTTTTTACCCGAATGACTCTGTAAAATATTTTCATTTTTTTTTTTATCGTTTTCTAATTTTTTCAAACAACAATTTTTTTGTTTACATAATCTAAAATTTTAATTTATTTTCCAGCTATAAAATATTTATAATAAAAAAGTAGGGTGTCAACATTTGTAAATTTTAATTATCCATTTTTTTCATTACATTAATATATCGGGTGCAATTAAGTCATTTGACAACTTATCTTATTATATTCATTCAAAATCAAATTCAACATCCAAACGAGTCGTACTTATCTTGTTATCTTTGTGAATCTTTGTGGATGGGATTGTTTCAGCAGTAAAGTCCACTCTGGCGTCGTTTTTGTCTAGTGACATTTAAAAAGTTAAAACTAACCGTACGCATCACCAGGTGGTTCCGTTCCTCTGCTATCTTGCGCCCACTGCTAACTGCACACCCAACCCCACCTCAACACTTTGAGAGGTAACAATTCGGCTCGTAGACCGACATCAGAAAAGTAAATAAACCAGCCCTTGAAAAAGTTCAGTAACAGTAATTCTGTCAAGGGAATGATTTAACCGGAACTTGTAATCTAACGGTTATCTCCGGATTCTCGTACAGGCAAAATTAGGGTTCGAGCCTCGGCAGAGGTGTTTAAGGTTTAGGGTTATGAATAGGTTCTAGACCTCCTCTAGACTAACTCAATAACTTCTCCGTTAAACCCACACTGATGTATATCGAATGACAAAAACAAAAAGAATGATTAGTTAAAACACATAAAGTAAATTTAATAAAATTCCAAATAGAGCCAACAAAAATATTTTACCTCCTCCGCTCCAAAATAATTGTCTCAATTGCACTACTTGCTCCTCTTCAAAAAAACACTTATATCCTTTTATTTTAAAGACAAATTTTAAAGTCAGTCCATTAAATTTAAAAAAAATGTTTTGAAAGTGTGAATGTGTATAGAAAAGTATGGAAGTATTGAAATATATGAAAAGTGCATAGAGATGTGTATTTTCTGTCTTTATAAAAAATCCTTAATTTAAAATATTTTTTATATGCAATACGGATCTTGTTTGATAGAATATGCAATACGGATCTTGTTTGATAGAATTAGCTTAGTCCCATTAGACAAAGATTTTAAAATCATAAAACTATAACAAATTGCAAGATACTCTATAAATATATTTTTGGAAAGTAAGAATAGTACAATTTAGGCCAATTATTTTGGGACGGAGAGAGTAACATACAATTTAGGCCCAAAGGAGGAGTCTTCATAGGGTGTGGGGAAATAGCCAAACAAGGCACTCCAAACCCAAAGTTAAGCAGACAATTCTGTTAATTTCCGAAAATCGGAGGGAATATGACAAATAAACAACACTTTACACTTTGGGCAACTACAGGTATTCCGGTGGTTAACTTCAAAGTTTTATTTTAGTAGAGGTATGCAAAGTTGTTTCGGAGATTCAGTTAATTATTATATTTTTTTATCCAATACATACTCTCCAATATTTTTTCGAACCCGATGTTCTTGAAGTAGAATCAGTGATGTGTAATAAATAAGGAAAATGGACTAACTTTAATTTTTACGTGAAGAGAACATACTAATAAACCCGAAACATACACAAGAAATAAAAGTTCTATAGAGGTAAATTTCATAAATACTGCAAATTCCATTGCACAGATACAAAATTGGTGGCAGCCAAGAGCCTAATTCTACCGGTATAGTCTCTCCACAGCCACCTCAGGCGGAATTTTTCCGAGCGATAACTAGCTAGAGAATCAAATAAATAAATCAGTCATACAACCACATTCATCCATACGGTAACGTTAAGCGGACAAATATAAAGCATCACTGACCTTATAGCTTAATAACAAGGAAAATAGAAATAGTACGTACTATGTAAGCTTATGGAAACCTAGTCCAATTTTATGTTTTTTTTCCTTTTCTTTTTTGGGTAGAAATTAAATAGTCATGGTTTTATTCAAGAAAGAGGGGACCTGTGAGGAGCACCCTTTCTCCTGCTAGTGAGGGAGAGTACAATCCCCGGGAGGAATCCAGTACTGCCTTTCTTCTTTGTTTTTCTCTCGGGATCGCGTGAAATTCCAGAACTGCCCACGGTTGTGTTAGAGCATGATGAGCCAATGAACTGTAGTGGGTCCTCTAGGATGGAGTTTGGGGTAATTTGGCCGCCATCGTCGTCGAGCAGATCAGAACCGTCCATCCGAAGTCCCTCGAATCGAGAGAAGGTGAAATCTGATCCGTCGAATTGGTATAGGATGCTTGATAAATCCTCCCCTTGATACACCATATGATCAACCTACACATTGCATCATTTACTTTAGTTACAATAGAAATGGTATATCCTTTTTCTAAATCATTTTGTCCAAGACTTTATGAAAAAAGAATCAAAACCATATTTGAAACAATGATTATTGCTAAAAAGTTACTCCCTCCATCCCTTTTATAATGTGTATATTTCTATTTTGGGCTGTCATTTAATAAGTGTGTATTTTGAAAAATTAGTAGGTACATTTCCTACTTTGCCCTTAAAAGTAAATTCCTTTTTAAAAAATTAGTGGGTATTATTATATTGATATAGGTAAGTAATGGAAAGTACATGTAAAAGTTGATGTGAGAGAAAAATATTTGAAATTTCCGGGTATCACACTTAAAAAGGGACGGAGGGAGTAACATTATTGAAGAATACAATCCCACATTGCTTTGGGATGAAATGAGAGATCAACGGGCTCATTTCACTCCACATTTTGAAAATTCACAATCCACACCCCACGGTGATAGATCCAACAAAAAATTTCAATACTACTAGTGTATTTTTAGCCATTGAATCAGTTGTGAATTTCACTACGGCCTACGGGTGCAAAACAATTTTTAGCACAGAATGAACTCCGCTCCCAAACAGGACTTAGATTTTTTGGCTCCCCATTAGGATGATATTACCAATTACCATACCCAACAACCTACATGTTCAATATTGAAAATGTGCGTGTGTGAGAGTGAAAAACTTTAGGGTGCCGGGTGGGCACCACGTGTCCGTGCCCAAACACCCAATCCGACCGTCCAAAACACTTTTGGATGGTCCAAATTTATATCATCTCTCTCGTCTTTTAAATTCGAACTGTTCAAAAGTGTGTTGGATGGCCAAGATGGGTGTTCGGGCATAGACATGTGGTGTTGCCCGGCACGCAAAAATGCAAGAGACAACCCATGACACTTTGCAAAATGTTACTAACACAACATCCAGGCACAATACTCACATGGGAGCGGAATAGCGGGACCCATACGTGGGACCGTCCCGTGGATCTCACCCCATGTGAGTATTGTGTCCTGTTGTTGTTGTATGTCTGTAACATTATTGTGAAACTAGACAGAGCAAAATATACAGTAGTCAAGGGAAAGTGAAATTGACCTTGCAAGAAAGAGAGCAGAAGTGGAAGGGGTCCTGGAGGATCCTGTCACAATTGAAGCAAATGTTGCTAGAACCCTTGCAAGACCTAGACTGTGCCCTCTGATTCAAGAATATTACCTTTGCACTGTTTATAGTATAGGGCTGCCCAAACAAGGAACAACACCTTCCTCAATAAAGACATTATTAATTCTTCAAATAATCATAACAGTGGAAACCTTTTTTGTTCAGAAGTCAAAATTGAAATTTTCGAAATTAAATACATACCTGTATATAGGAACAGTCAATGAGCTTCTCGAGGTCTTCCAATCTTACAACATCATGGTAGACATATCGTCTCACCTGTCACATGGGATCAAAACTCTGAGTTGGAAAAATAAAAAAGTAATACTAGTAACTAGTATGATTATTTATTGAACTAATGAGGATTAACTTATCCCTGTCCCGGAGCCGGTTATGATTTTTTGGGTGCTTAAAGCGAAAATAAAAGGTGGGATTCTTTTTCGTTGGACTGTTTTAAAGGTACCAAACAACGAGGGCCCTTAAAATTTATAAATTTTCGTCTGACTAAATTATCAAGAAAATTATTAAATCTTACTACACGTTAGTAATTTCTCTAAAGTGGTGATTTTCCACTCTCCATTTATAGATAACCAACTCTTTTTATTCTTTATTTATATTAATAGAATTACGTTTTCTCCCCACTTAATTAAAATTTTCATACATGGTTGAAAATTAGAATGAAGACATCGCGGTAATTTCACATGAATAAAGATAAAAACAAATTATAAATATAAACCTAAAAGTGTAATTACATGACTAATTGTGTGCCTTAATTGTGAACAACAATTCTCAGTGGCGGACGCAAGATTCATCATGTAGGAGGACCAAATTACATGTATTCATAAATTAATAATAAAATATCATTATTATACACTCATATAACAATTTTGAGGCGGCCATACTTCATAATTTATACAAACAAAACCTAAGATATAGTAAAATAATGAGATAATCAGGAGGTGTGTAGGAACCCGGGACCCGCATGCACCCCAATTGTCCGTCCCGGGCAACACGGACAATTCTATTTATACAATCACTCGTTAAACTATTTGGATCAACCCTTTCTCGGTCATATTTTTTGTTAATTCCTCATGGGGACACTTAAAAAAAATGTTTTAACCACATTAAACGGTTTGGGAGAAGAGAAGTCTGCACCGTAGCAAAATAAGAAAACCCTTGCTCGATCCGTGGTATATATACATATATTTCAACTATCTCAGCAAAGAGGCAACCAACTTTCCACACAGTTTCTTCCTCTGATAGGGGAAAAAGAAAAGAAATTCCATAACAAGGAAAGAGTGTGTGGTTGAGTAAAAACAAGATAGGCAAGAAATAAATTTGTGGACAATTGGGTCAAACTTTTTCACTTTGTTGAAAGCAACAGCTAAGAGCATCCCAACAGTCTCAGTAAATTTTGAGCTAAAAATAGTAGTGAACAGTGCATATTAAACACTTTACCTACTCACACTCTTTCAAAACTCCAACAATCCTCTCTATTATTAAAAAGAGAGAGACAGTGAGAGGAAAAAAAAAGGAAGTGAACAGTAACTCCCTAAATGAGGAGGGATTTAGGGAGGCACTATTCATCCAAGTAGAATAAGGAGCTTTTTATTGAGGCTGTTGGGGGATTGATTTGACATTTTCCGCCCTATTATGGCTAAAATTTCTTTTTAGGGAGCCTTGTTGGGGGTGCGCTTAAGTGGGTGTTTGCAGGGCAAAATTAGATAACAAGAGAAGTGTTCAAATATAGGAAACAAAACAAAACAAAAAAGTGGAAACAAGAGCCCTAAGGATTTGAGAGGAGACAGCTGTTTTAGAAACACCATTAAAGAGGATTGAACAACAACAAAACAAATACAGGACAGAATTATTATAGAAAATGGAAGGAAGATAAAAACAATTAAGGAAAAAAATAGAGAAACAAGTAATACACTGTTTATAAAAAGAGAATTGTATATTTGTTTGAGCTATATAAAAAGAAATTGTTTGAAGAACAAACAATGAAATCAGTCCAGTACTGGTTGGAAGAAATTTGAAGTAATTAAGCTAGGAGAAGTTTATTTTATGTCAAATTTAAAGAAATTAAGCTAGGAAGTTAAACTTAACAGAGGACTTAAGTCAAGTTTCTACATATAACCAACAAAATTATTATAGAGTTAAGAAAATTCATGTGAGATATGAGAGGATTTCGTTTCAAAAAAATCCAGGCTAATTTCCAAAAGAACAGAAGAAACTTACCAAAACACTCATCACTTGAGGATATAATTGTGAAAATTCACAAAATTAGCGAGAAAGAAAATTAAGTTTCACTTATATGGACTACCCAAAATGCTAGTAAACATAAAACCCATAACATTCAAGAAATCAAAGGTACCCATAAAATTCAAGAAACCAAAGAAACCCATAAAATTTCAAGAAACCAAAGAAACCCATAAAATTTCAAGAATCAAAGATAACCCATAAAATTACAAGAAATGAAAGATACCCACAAATTTTCAAGAAATCAAAGAAACCCATAAAATTTCAAAAGAAATGAAAGATACCCATAAAATTTCAAGAAATCAAAGACACCAAAGATACCCAGTAAGGATTTAGTAAAGATGAGGCATGAAAAGGCCAAAATAGGGAGAAACCAAAGATGGGTTTGAACTGAATTTTAAGAAAATTCAGAGTTATAATATAAAATGTTTAAGCATACAATTCCACAAGTAAAAATCAAACAATTTGTAGTGACATTTAAACCACAAAAAATTTATAATAATAAAAAAAAACAGCAAAATTCAAAAAGGATGGAAAACCCCAAATATGGGTTGGAAGTTGGAACTCAATTTCCAAAAAATAATAATAATGTCTCACAAAAATGAATAATGATATGTGTGTATATAGATATAGTCATACAGATATAGATATATGGCAGATATAGGAGGAGTACCTGAAGTAGGGGGTGTTCATGATGATCAGGGAGGCAGTGGGGGCAAAAGGATTGGCAGCAATCAAGGCAGAAGATGTTCTTCTCGTTCTTCCTTCGGTTCTCGTGGACCCCACAAGCAGCAAAGAATGTCGACTCACCCATTAACCCTTCTAGCCATGCAGGCTTCATCACCATCTCCTCCTTCTCTCTCCTCTCTCTGCCTCCCCCTCCTCCACCTGATGAGGAGGAGGATGATGATTGATGATGATCTCCTCTCCCCATGTTACCCCCCCCCCCCTTCTCTCTCCTCTCTCTAAAATACAAAGACCCTTCAGTATTTATAACGAGGGGGGTGATTTTCCAGAAATCAGAAAAATATATATATGTAAATATATATTGTCCTTTTCAAGAATTTATTTCAGAGAGAGAAGAAAACAAAATACTCCTACGCAGTGGTGTGTGTAACTGTGTGTATGTAGAGAGAGAAGAGAGAGAGAGAGAGAGAGAGAGAGAGAGAGAGAGAGGACGATTGGTGTGGTGGGGAGTGTCTGTGCGTAGTACTGGCTGGGGAGGGGAGTGGTGGTGGTGTGTGCCTATGGCGGGAAGGGAAGACAGGCCACCTATGTGTACCTTTTTTCTTTTTTAGTACTCCTAGTAAACAGAAAAAACAAATACTACAAATTCAATCGAATTATAAGTACTTTTGTTTGTTTGTTTTGTTTTGAAGTTGATTTGGGCGCCTCTCACATACCGGAGCACAACCCTTTTACCCTTTGGACGTTTCTACCCCTACTCGATCAATAGGTCAATACTAAAATTGATGTCTCTAATTGTCACGTATATATCCATACCAAAGACTATAATAGAGCCTTAACCAAATTCCATGTCTTACCATATTTGGATGGATTTTGCCAATTTTACCCCCATAATTTCTGACTTCGCTTCTTTGTATTCTGTAATTACTGGTTTTGCATGTGGCTGTTTTGGTCTTTTGATTGTTTTGTTGCACAATTACGGAATTTCCCTTTGTTTTATATAAATTTCGCTTGGGTCCCCACTACTTTATATAGATTGCAATCTACTAATAGTAAGTTTTTGCATCAAATGGTATGTTGCTTTTACATCCCTTATAAAATGTTTTGTCGAAAAACCAAATTCTTTTAATCATTTACAAATAACTTTAACATTTTGGATTACATTATATTAAATCAATAAATGAACAATTTATCTAAGTTGTAAAAAAAACCTTAAACAAACCAAAAACATATATCATTTCTAAACCCATTGAACTAAGTAAAAAAGTACCTAGCATGCACATCTTTAATTTTTACCAATGGGCAAACACTACAACCATTAATCTCGTGCGAGCATGTTGCATAATACCTAGTATATATATATATATATATATATGATATGAGGTCAACAAAAATCCGTTATATGTGGTTATTCATAGGTTAAAAGTTTATAAGACACAAGGGCCTCCTATGGCAACAAAACATAAAATGGTTTTTTGATTTATTCGTTTTGTCTTTATTCAAAAAAAAATCGCAAATGTTTGTTTTGCATCAAATTTTTGTGGTTTATTGGTTCCTCTCGATGAGACGAATCTAAAAAGTATAAAATTATAGTCAAACCTAAGTTTTTTTAATAAAGCCAAAAATACGTGGTTTCTTGGTTTAATTTTGGCTTTGTTCAAAAAATAATTAACTTTCACTATAATTTCATACTTGTTAGATCCGTCTCGTCGAGATGAATCAATAAACCACAAAAATTGACGCTAAACTAATAAGTGCAATTTTTTTTTGAATAAAGACAAAACAAATAAACCAAAAAACAAGTTTCTGGTTTTTTTAGTTACCCACAAAAGAAGAGAGAAAAGGTTATGACCGAAGTCATATTAATGACACATGCTTTTCGGCAATGTTGAAGACCTTGATTCCTTTGACAAATAAACCAAAAATAGGTTTTTTGGTTTATTCGTTTTGTCTTTATTCAATTTTTTTTTGTATTTATTAGTTTTGCATCAATTTTTTGTGGTTTATTGGTTCCTCTCGACGAGACGAATCTAACAAGTATGAAATTA
>JAXBDA010007704.1:0-16800 GCA_036023075.1 Gaultheria prostrata
CCTTTTTTTTTTAACTGCAGAAAATGTATTCCCCATCAGGACTTAAAACTAGGGCTGCAAATGAACCAAGCCGTTCGTGAGTTCGGCTCGATTCAGCTCGAAAAGAGCTCGTTCGAACTAGGTTCGTTAAGTTTTTATTGAGGCTCGGCTCGAGCTCGTTATAATCTTAACAGACAAGCCTGAGCATGGCAAGACTCGGCTCGATACGGCTCGTTTACTTTTTAGAGGAAAAAAATAATACAACTTTTTATTCCAATTTGATATCTTAATGTACTACTATCTTTTAAAAAACTTATTAAATTTCACTATTATTTTGAAATTGAGACTATTTTCATATAGGGTATATAGATATAAAACATACATACATGCACAAGTAAAATTTTCTTTGTTGTCTTAAGCCCATGGAATTATATATATATTTTGTTGGCTCATTAAGGCTCGTGAACAAGCTCGAGTCAAGCCTAGGCCAGTTCGGCTCGAGCTCGGCTCGTAAAGTTTTTTCTAAGCTCGAGCTCGAATTCGTTAAAAACTTAATAAACAAGCTTGAGCATAGCAAAGCTCGGCTCAACTCGGCTCGTTTGCAGCCCTACTTAAAACCAAAGTTATTAATCTCTTCCCGGTCCCGGCCAGTACATTGTGTACCGGAAGAAAAAAGGGTACTATACCTCATATTCTGTTCCATTCAAAATACCGCCCAAAGACTATTCCAGGTGTTCCGGCCCATCTCGACTATTTTTCGGATACTGGTCGGTACAATTTTCTTTTTATAAAATGTTAAATCATTAATTCCCAGAGAGGTTGACTGATATATCAGTTAAGGTTGTCTTTAAGTCTGATATGCTAGTATTTTGTTATGCTTTTTGTATCATGTTAAACTGGTTAGGAACTTGTTTTGGATGCTGGAATGATTTTATATATATATGAAGTATGATTGCATTTTCGATATGACCATATGCACTTTGTCTATGCAAAATTATGCTTTATTTTTTATGTCATTCTTTTTTGTTGAATTGCATATTTTTAGAAAATTATACCGTAGTTTTTTTTTTGAACTGCTGCCGTAGTTTGTTGCGATCAATTCAAAACGGTACACTGGTACTGGAACATACCGTTCCAGTAAGAAAAATGGGATTCTAACCGGTTTAGGAATAATAACGTTGCTTAAAACCCCACATTATGGATCCACATTTAAGTGCAAGGCTTTAAAAAATTGGCTACATAATGCACGAGCATGCATGAGCGCAGTAGAGCGGGAGAAAGCATTAGTATGGAAGTCTTTCTGCATACTCCCTCCTTTCCAAATTAATAGTCCAATATCACTATTACAGAACGCTCCATCACGTGTTTGGCGCCACCCCAAAATGTATTGTGGAAAAGAGATTTGTGTATCACGTGACGGTGCCCCATGGACATCAAATAATCTTTCCAGAAATAAAAATGTGCGCAACTGAGAGATGAGAGTGGCATGTCTCAACGTCTTGTCCCTCACAGCAGATGATTTTAGCCTCGTGGGTGCCAAGAAAATTATGGACTTGCTACGGTATCTCACTGGAATGCCCCAATTTCATTACTTTCTGCGATCAGAACTTTTCAACTGGCATTCATGGTTGTTTCAAGTTCATTGCCTACATGTGGCTAGAAATTCTACAGTGGCAGCGTGTGTAGATTGGACGAGAGGAGATCCAACAGGTTCGGACCGGGAGCTGTATTCGAGGTGAGATAATTAGGGTGAGTGAACGGTGGCAAAATAAGTCCCATTTGGTTGCGAAGCAGGGAACTGAACTTGGTCCACTTCCTATTTTGAAACCAAAAAGTAGTACTAAAGATGAGATTGCTGAGGCAAAGCCATCCGAAGATGGGGGAAATAAAGGCAAAGAAGCCGGGGAAGGTGAAGGCAGGCAGCTGAGATTACTATAGTGCATTGGGACGAAATGAGAGCCAAGTTGGCAAGCCATGAAGAAATTAAAGAGGTGCATATAATCATCAACTAGCCCTGTTCCTGAAGAAACTTAAGGCAAAAACCCAACAAAATTTATAATTTCATCGTTCATTCCAATTCTGATTAAAACATCATTTCAAATTAGAGTCAAAAGGAAACATTCGCGCAACAAAGAAGGCATGGAATCAGGAATTACAGTCAAAAAGGAAGGGGCATGGCCTAGCTGGTGCATATTAGCTTGTAGCTCAAGAGCCAGTGAGGCATGAATGGTCTCTCAAAGACTGGACTTACAATGGTGATACATATACAAAACAGTCAAAAACATGTATTAGCAAAATAGAACAGCTCATTTCAAAAAAACATCATTCCATGAGTGTACTTGCACCTTCAAAAATTCCATGCCAACTTTTTTCTTTTACCCCCAAAATTAGATGCAGATAGCTGCACTGTGCACGATTTCAGCGCCTGGAACCCTTGACCACCCTGAAAATCACAAGATTGGTAATATGAACTTAGTCGAGTAGAGTAATTTCACCACAATTTTGAATTTTCGGAATATTACAAGCAAAAAGAAACATAATTGAAACTCCTAATGAATGTGATACACATGCCCTTGACAATGACTTACCTTTTAGACATTTTAGGCATCTTCAGTCCAGATACCGCGGCTTCAATAGCATGAAGAGCCATTTTCTTTACCTTTCACATTTAAAAGAGGAAAACTAAGAGAGCAGAAACAAGGACATGATTGAAGACAATGCAATCCTAAAAACAAAATCAATGAAAACTGTAGCAAGAGCAAGCAAGCAAATTAGTGGTGGCATCACCAGAGGTGATAATAGATAATTCCAAAGGTGATGAAAGTTTACCAAACAAAGGTGATTGATGGAAAAACATGCCAAATACTTCAATATGACTCAATCGATACCCGTGAAATTTTGTGGGGCAAATGAAGAATGCATAGTGGAAGTCTAGAAATCTGATAAAAGAGAGAATAAATAGTAGCAAAATGCTATATAAGGTTTAGATTAAAGATATTTGATCTATAGCGCAATTGACTCTTGTGATATACTACGATGCATCATTCATGGTAATGCTTCTGTAAAAAAATATTTTGAAAAGTGGTTTTGACAGACATAACCATGCTTAACTTCATAATTAGACAACCGGGTTTTTTCTGAAATTATGAAAACTGCTCCAGAAAGAGAAATAAACTGAAATAGAAAACATGTTGGGAATGCTAGATGAGGCCCATTTTGTTTACTCTTTTTCTTTACAAAAAGCTAGTAAATCACAAAATGATTAGATCAACCAAAAAGAAAACAAGTATTACTAGAAAGCTAATGCATAGAATTTGGTACGAATGATTTTGAAAAGTGGTTTCGACAGACATAACCATGCTTAACTTCATAATTAGACAACCGGGTTTTTTCTGAAATTATGAAAATTGCTCCAGAAAGAGAAATAAACTGAAATAGAAAACATGTTGGGAATGCTAGATGAGGCCCATTTTGTTTACTCTTTTTCTTTACAAAAAGCGATTAAATCACAAAATGATTAGATCAGCCAAAAAGAAAACGAGTATTACTAGAAAGCTAATGTATAGCATTTGGTACAAATGATTGATTTAGTCCAATTTAGATATGCAGAATCATTTCATTGAAAAATAAAAAAGAATTGCTAAACATATGCAAACTGTAGCATTCCCATATACGTTGACAGGCATATACATAGAATTCATATCACAACGCGGAAGAGAAGGGGTGGGGTGGAAAATAGAAGATATTATCTACCTCCAGCTTGTCTTCCTTGGCCCGGTGATTTTCAGGGAGCAAACGAAACTCCTCCGTCAGACGAATGCACTCATTTACGTTTTCAGGTGAGACAAAATCATGTGCAACTTTTATGCACGACTGCAAAGATGAGAGTAAAAAAACAGTCTAGACGTCATATGGGAACTAAGCATGAAAGGGCTTTTTGACATTGCAATTTCCTTGGCAGGTCTCATAGTTTTCTAGAATTCAAACCATCCAAGAGCCATACAATACTGTAATCAAACACTTGTACATGCTAAAATGTCTTTAAGCTATTGTGAAATTGTCGAAGTTCAATAGTTAGATACAAGGAAGAGGTTAAATTCAGAAGTAAATTATAAATAAATAAAAAAAAGTATGCAAGACTCGAAACTTACTTATCCAAAAAAAAGACTCGAAACGCTTAAATTTTGTAAAGAATTGCTAAAAGGTAAGTAGTGCTGACGTACTTTTGTAAAGAACTGCTAAAAGGTAACTAATGCTGACGAACTTAAAGCTAAAATGGCAAATGCCACATAATACACTGATGGAGGAATGTAGAAGCTGGTCTCGTTCAAGTGGAAAGACAAGAATCATAGTAGCAATGATGTTTCTCCACGTCCAATGCTGTTGGTTTAAGGAAAATATTTCTAGCAATAAAGTTCTTGGCTATGTAGCAGACTCCTTGCCAGAGGTCACGTACCACTGTCAGACACATGTTGGACATGAAGACTACTCTCCCGAGAGTATCTGACATACACTCAAATGAGACATGAGCTCCTTTTTCTCAACTTTTTCTGCTTGGACACTCCGGAGACACTTAGACGGACACTTCTGGGACAAGCTAGGGGTGCTGAATGAAATAGTGGGCTCTAGTCAAAGCTTAGGAAAGTGTTTCATGTGTTATAAATGATGATTCAAGATAATGACACATGCCAGTTAAAAAAAAAGGATAATGACACATGTGAAATGATGAACCACTTTATGTTGGAAAATTTTAGTGAATGATTCAATGAGAAATGGCTTATGAGAACGAGAGCAAAAAACTCATTTTTATTGGACTTAGAGGAAAATTTTGAACTTATCATTATTATTTTTAAACATCAAGTACATAACAAAAATACATTATCTATTATTTTAACTCGTCACCAAGATATCCTGTCCTGCAATTTTTGGAAACTTATGCTTGGTTGGGTTGGAATCGTGTCCGTGTTGGTGCGACTTGGGTTCCTGGGAACACTATATATGCACTTAAAACATCTTAACTTGCTAAAATATCTTGAAATTACCTTCAAATTCCTAACTTGATGAGGACAGCCAGCAGGAATAAAAACTGCATCTCCGAGATTTTGCACAAAAGTCCATGGTTCAATTCCTACACAAAAGCATCCAGTAAACATAATGATCACACAGTCATTATATATCTTCGAGGCAATAAATGACAAACTAACCATATTCCTCCTTCAGCTTTCTTTTATGCTCAAGGGTCAAGTAAAAAGACTGATCATGAATTGGGTGAACAACCTGTAGCAGGGACATAAAAATATCAAATCAGGTGCTTCAAAAACATCCCTGCACTTGGGTGAATGCATGTGTGACATTATCATACAACAAAATAACACGTTCTAAAGAAAATAGCAAACAATATTTTCAACCAGGAGAATAATTTTGCTTAAAACGGAAAATCCAAAGCATTAGTTGTGATATGCTTGAAAAATTGTGTAGCTCCACTCATTATTGGAGAAGTATTAACCTGCTGCACTGGTTTACAATAGAAATGCAAGAATTCCCTGAAGTGCTTATTAAGATATTCCTTCAGCTTGGGAACATCTTGTCTCCTAAAAATATCCCAAAGAGCACCTCCAGCTTCATGTTCTAGCCCTTCCCCAGCAAGATAACTTTGGCATTCTTCAACATAGTTGTTTTCTTCCTCAATTTCAGTTTCTCCACTGCCAATCTCAGTTTTTGATTCCTTAGAGTTGCTTCCAAAAGTTACTTCCGCTTTGCCTTTCTTCGCCTTTCTTTTAGGACCTTTTCTGGTCTTTCCAGCCTCATCAATCATTTCCTCTGATGGGAAAGCAGAATCAACCATTTTCTTTTCTACCTGTTCAGTATGGAGCTTAAAAATTTCCCTCTGATCTTGGGAATAATGCTTCTTTTTCAACTTCTGTATATTGGAAAGATGTTCCGGTTTCAGAGGCACTGCTTTAATATGTGTCAAAATATTCACCTGAAAAAGTGCATCATAAAATGTTAGGGTCTTCCCTAATGTAACAAAACTGATGGCAGAAGTAACTTCTACAAACGATCAATGTGGACTCATAAAAGAATTTGGAAGTCAAGTGTGCCAGCCTCAAACTTAATGTTGGTGATGTACACATGCAGCTTGGAAGTCATGTAGTTTCTATAATCTCACTTGTAAATTTTCTACGAGACGGGCACAAGATTATTAGGTGTAAATGATCCAAGCGCAGAAAAAGACAATAAAATGCTTTGAACGAATGTCGTGGAAATTGCAATTTTATCGATACCATGAAACATGACTGCGTCGAGGATTGTTAGAACTATGATATCAAAAGCCATTGAGGATGAGGAAGGAGCGGATCAGTGGATGTAATCCATACAACGATCCTGACATAGTATATCTCAAAGGCAGCAAAGGATTGATCAATCTACACCACTTCAGTGCGGCCCCTGGTCATAGCCCAACGTATTGCAATGTATGGCACCAACCTTGCCATAAAGAAAACGTTTTTGATCCATCCCCAAAAAGACAGGCAGAAGAAGAAAACAAAAAATGGGCGGAAACCGGAAACACTTGGGATCCTCACTTCAAATTGCTGATTTCCCTTAATGATCCAGAGTGGTATCAGGCTTCCACTAGATTCCCGTTTCATCTATTATAGTGCAAATCTACCATGTATTGAATAACAACACACAAATAAACAAAAAGATGCATATAGTATTACATATATCAACATTTACAAATAGAAGTAGACATAGTGTGTGCGCTTGTCTCAGAGTTTGAATCAATTGTTTTACAGACAGCAGTTATGTTGTGATGATAAAAAATTACTATAGTAACACAAACTCAAAGATACAAATCGTACCGCATCAGACATATCACAGTGAAGCTTAGTCACAGAGTCCCCACGCCCTAGCTCCTGGGCAACCCCATAAGCAATATATGTTTTTGGCCCCAAGTCTGGCTTTATACTATTTTCTGGCAATTTGACAGCAAGATTAAGAATTCCTGTACGAGGAATAGGATGTGAATATTCCTTGAAGGGCAAGCAAGTGATAAACTCAGCACCATGACGAGGTAATCGTTCCTCAAAAGCATTAGATGGAGGCCAATCTTTCAATTTTAGAATCTGAGGCCACGAATCTTTGCCCAATCGACCCTCTGAATATCCACTAAAGAACTGGTGAATATTAATCTCTACCTGCAGTTCATCACAACATTGGATCAACAATCAAATTCCTTCAATTCTTCCCTCTGCAACATTACACAATCATGACAACCTACCTAACGGATACTTCATAGTAAAGATAGTCAGTTAAATTCTTTAAAAAGGTAACAGAAAATCTAAAGATCAGGAAACATCTTTGCAATCACTTAGACATCACCGGTTTTTCTGGTCACTGGAAATGGAATGCTTCTCATGCTGTCATCCATAGAGATGGAGTATATAATTCGATGCCCAAACTACATAACAAGTTGATAACATTTTTATCAATTCCAAAACTGACCTCAGTCCAATCCAAGCAATCAATGGCCAGGACATCCAAATGTTTAGAATGCTTAGTATGCTTCATCTGCCTGAATGCACGCCACATGACCATGGGTTCCCAACTCAAACCACTGGTGTGTTCAAGTACATTGCTCACTATCACTGGCTCACCTTTGATCCAGTGCTGCTGGAAATGCTTCAAGTCCCCATGCTTTATATCTCTAGCATCAGGCCAGTACAAATAGTTGTCACTAGAATTTCCACGAGAAGCTGCTTTACGTGACTTACCGCTACCCACGTCAATATCACCTTTTGAATTGAAACAGGAGCACCATTTATGGGGCTTTCTACCTCTCGGCTTGTCAAAAAGTTTGTGCCTTTTAGCTAGATCTTCGGCATTGTCAACCAAGTCTGAAACGCACTCTTCAGAAAACATGCATCTCAACTCTAGTATGCCACTACCACAGCCTTCCAATTTCTCTGGAGGGCAAGGAATGCTACCATCTTCCTTTGCTTTCCACTCATAATCTGATTTGTCATTATCTATGGCTCCCTGCAAGTGACCGTCACGAATCTCCCGGCAACAAGTGAGGCAAAGGTCGTAAGAACATTTTGGACAGCTTCTGTGGAAGTCTACAATAGAAGTTTTACAGTAGTTGCTGCACAAAAGAAGTCATATTACTAGCTGTTGGAAAAATAAGAATCATTAAGCATGAAGAAGTTTGTCAGACAAACCAATATGCGCGCTCCTTATCCTCACAAGCTGCCTTTTGTACTTGTATTGCTTCAGGTGATTTCCCTGGCAAATTAAACATCAATCAGCTAATAGTTAGAGAATAAAGTTGTCTCCAAACCATTTGCAGCATGAAAAGTTTTGGATTGTAATATGAATTCCTAATAACAAGAGTTAAAGCAACTGCGAAGAAGCATCGGTTGCTTGGAAATTTCTTCTAAAGATCATTAGAAATTTTCTCAAATTTTGGTTGGAAAGAGAATACAAGGTTTTAGTTAGTAATATACAATCAGTAGCCAAATCAGGATAACTATCTTCAAACACTTAATAAACAAATTTAATCAAGAAGTGGGAAAGGCAACTTCACAGTTCAGTTTTCTTTTACAAAAAGGATATTGCTAACCTCCACTCAATAAGTGGAGGATAATATGCATGTAATGACAAACTGGTTCGGATATCAATGCACATTTCACATATCAACATACTTCAACAAATATTAATACACTTTTCTCTGATATCTATACACTTTCTACTTATTATCCTTCACCTATTGGGTGGAGGTCAGCATTTTCCGTATAAAAAAAATAGTAGAATAGCAATTACGAGCTCATATTCCTTGCAGTGCAAAGTGAATAAATTCCACATAACCACAAGAGGTAGATGAGTTGGTAAGGAGGTCTGTGTTCAACTCCTCTTAACCCTCTTGAGGCCACCTGCACAAGATAACCATTGTTCTCATGGGTCTTGGCTTTGCCCAGTCTACGTTGGTGGCGGGACATATGTAGACTGGGGGTTTCCCCAAAGGATTCCTTGTTAGAAAAACTAAACCAACATAAATAAAAAGATGTAAAAGTAAAACAAACTAAACAAGTTCCTCATCTATCTTGTGTTAAATATCAAACATTCAACTCATCTTTAGTCAGTATAGCGATCTCAAATTCTACATATAACTTCATGCAGTTGCTTGGAAAAATATTGCACGGTACATGCAACATGAAACCAAACAAACACCTTGGATCTTGGCCTCTATTGCCTTCTCCATCACTTGCTCTTGATTGAATTCTTTCAGAAATGGTATAAGCTCATGTAGCAAATACAAGAAGTGCCGAACTTTTTCAGCATCACTGATCTTCAATTCTAACTTATTCAACTCCTACAGCCAGCCATAGAGAGAAAATATTAAATTTTGCGGTTGAAATATCTACAACAGAATCCAGTAAGGAATAAAATGTTGAGCATAAAATGTCTGCAGCAGAAGAAGCTAAGTTTTGAGCCTTGACAGCAGCTGAAGAAACTGTACTTTAAGATATTCATCTGAACGCAAGCATGCTTTGCAGTTACAATTTCCACGACAAACAGGGCATGCCTCAGCAATGGCCTCCTCTTTTGCGTCCGGATACCTACAAGCATGAAAATTATCATCAATCACACAGCAACTATCAGAGAGGTTTTGAATTTAGCTTTGTAAGTTTACTCTGATGACTGAAACCCCGCCATTAACTTTGAAAGTGACTTGAAGCGGAGATGAGTGGTTGCAACCAAATAAAACACAGAAAAAATACAAGGACGCATGATGGCATTGCCAACTAGCAATGATAATACTGGCTACCAACAGGCAAACAGAAAGCAGGAAATTTATTTTACACAAGACAAACATTCCAATTATGACCCGTTTCATATAACAGTTTGTAAAAGTGTGGTGGAAACAGATATTGTAAGCATAATAAGAATATCCGGTACTAAAACAGATTATCTTGTTTAATATCTTAAGTGTATCATATTAGTGATTCTGTTTTTTTTTAAACACCGTTAGTGATTCTGTTTACATACTGTAATTTCACAAACAAACTTCTACCATGCGATCCTAAATGGGAGTCAAGAAACCATATTTACATTTAAATAAAAAAGGATGGCGATGGCGTTGGGAGAGAGTGATTAGTTAAATGTAGATAAATTAAGGGTTACGGGAGTAGACTAAAATTACCAAGGACCACAATGGAGCAAAACCTCAAGAGATGCAACATGATAAAAAATGCTGCACCTATAATTTGTGCCTTAGTAAGTCCTCATAACTAGCAGATATGCACAATGAAATTAGGCCTCAGCATAAGTTTTATGCCTAAGTGACAAAAATAATACTCCCTCCGTTCCAAAATATTTGCCCCCTACAAAACTACGTGTAATTTTCAAACTAAAAAATAATATAGTTACAAAAATAATTTTCTAAGCAATATGGATCTTATTTGATAGATCTCATTGAAAACTTTAATATGGTGCAAAAAAAATTTGAAAATTATTTTGATAAATACATTATTTTTTAGTTTGAAAATTGCACGTAGTTTCGTAGGGGGCAAACATTTTGGAACGGAGGGAGTAGTCTTTAAGTTAACTTAGGCGTTGTTGGCCTCTTCTTATCAGATAGCATTTTTATTATTTAGCAAAAAAGCTACAAGCTAGTTGGGCAGGTTCAAAATAAGCAAAAATGCTTAAAAGCTATTTTTTTTCAAACTACCCACCATTAAATGCCATTAATAAAGCAACTTAAAAGTTAGGGAGCCCAAGGAAGCAAGCATTTGTGTTTTCTTCTTACTTGATAAAGCAAAAAATGCCACCGGATTAGTGCAAGCCAAACAAAGTTTGCTCTCAAGTCATACAATTCAGTTATTTGTCAAAAAAAAAAAATACCCATTGAACAGATCCTGAGATAGAATATCTGATTGCTTAAAAACAAAGCTGCATGATAAAATAAGTAAACTTAGACAACTACCATAACATAGTTCAACACCAGCTCAATTTGCCTCGTCATAAGAACATTTATGGACAACATTACGTCTAAAAAAACAGAGAAGATAATGACAGCTACTGCATTACCAGTGAGTTCAAACTTTATAAATGCCCTAAATTCAAAAGGATTGAAATGCACAAATAAGGCTTTTGTTGATTCAAACTGAGCATCCACTGAACTTTACGGACACCATAACGTCTACAAAAACAAGAGACACTCATTAAATCCAAGGATGACTCCAAGTTACGGTTTTAAGGGAATCATTAAGTATTTCTTCAAAGTAATAAATAAAATCAAGCTTTCTTATTTAAAAACCAATGCTTTATTGATCTCATAATTTCCCAACATAGAACACATGCATGCATTCATAATTTCATACAGAATCAGTAGCAGCAACAATTCACATCTGATAATCTAGGAAATCCCTATCTAAAAAACTGAAAATAACGTTATCCATAAAGACCTCACTAGCATTCTAGAATGAAAGGTATAAATAAAGTATATATCATAGGGGTTAAAACATGAAAAACATTGAAACTACACCATTGGATGTCATAGGTACTTCAATAGTGTTATCTTGAAATAAACAGAGCACTTAAAATTATTATGCAACTCAAAAATCTTCTAACCTGGTAATGTGAAAGCTGAAAATGAAAACCAAAATGTGAAACCAATAGTGGTATCATGATGGGGTACAAAGATCTGTTACCATCTCGATAAAAATTAAATAAAGACAATAAAAAAAAGACAAGGCTCGATCGAATGACCTCAGGCATTTGGTAAGCGTGAAGCTCTGACTGAAGTACTCAGTTTCAGCTAATTAAACCCTGATTTCTGAAAGGCAAAAGCTTATGGTATGGCATTGAAAAAGAAACGAACAGAATCAACCTATACAGCCTACATAAGAAAAATCACAAGAACTAATAGTAACAAGGAAAATTGCACCCAATTTCAGAAACAAAACAAACAAATCTTATACACAGCAGGCACAAAAACAGTGAAGAGCCAAGCAAAATCCAATCAGTGAAGAGCCAAGTGTGGGCATAGAAGTCAATACCAGTTCTCTAAACAGGGAATACAGAATCGCTTCGATTTGCACTTGAGGCAGCGAACAACTCGTCCTTTGTCGTTCCTCTGGCACTGATGACACATCCACGATGGCTCAATAATTTTACCCTGTGAACCAAAAATCAGAAATCAAACACAAAGACCAATAAATACACAGATAAGAGAAGTTATCGGGAACAAAAATAGAGAAACTAAGTAGAGAAGTTCACTTACATTCGCATCTCGCTTCTGCCCATGTTTCACTGGAAGCTCTCCTTTCACTAGTTTTGTGGTTCCCTGATGAACCAAAAACCAGAAATTAGTAACAATGACCATTCATTATGCAGATAACAGCATCTCAATCATTCACCAAATGCCTCATCAAATTCATATTTGGCAAGGAAGAGACGAGAAATCTAACCCTTTCACCAAATTGATATCAAATCATTGGAGAAGCTAATATTTCACCAAATCAATGGAGAAACAAGTTATCATGAGACGCTTGAAAGAGTAAGCATTAAGGCATTCAATTCTTTGATCACAGAAAAAAAAAAAAGAGGTTAAATTAAACTTCCGGGCGAGTTGGAATTTTCTTGCAATGATATTGATGAAATCCCATTGGACTGTTCGATAACAAAACAAGCTTATTAAGCAAATTTTTAGCCAAATTGGATGGAAGAAAGAGTGAGAATAGAAGATGGCCTAGGAAATGATTTTGAAAAGAATAGAGGAACAGAACACGGAAGTTCTCTTACATTCTCATCTCCCTTCACCCCAACCTTCACATGAACCTCTTCTTTCGGTTGTTTGGCAGTACCCTGTTGAACCCAAATCAGAAATACGACACAAAGAACAACAATTACACAAATCATGTGAATTTTCCTCACATTCACATCGTGCAGCTTTTTCCGGCCCTTCAAAGGAGGCTCAACTTTCACACCTTTTACGGTTCCCTGTAGAACCCAAAATAAACACAAACACAGAGAACAACAATTACACACAAAAAGCAACATTTGCAGATTTATCATGAAACATATAAGGAATTTCCCTCACATTCTTATTCCGCTGCTTTTTCCCACCCTTCAATGGAGGATCATGTTTCACTCCTTTTGCATTATCCAGTTCAACCGAAAACAGTACTCGTTTTGCATGAACCGGTTGAACCAAAAACTTCGCTCGTTTTCGTTTTGAGTGACCCGATTCAACCGGAGACTTCTCTTGTTTTGCTTCACCCTGTTCAGGCTTGAGCAAAGAAGGTTCCTGTTTCATTACTTGTTTAGAAGGCCTAAGGGAATAACAAGTAGCCCCGATTCTACCATCAGGATATTTCTGCCTTTCCATGGCTTCAGTTTCCATGAGAGGAAGTTCCTTCACTTTCTCATCTGTCTGTTTTTTGGTGTTACCCTATTAAACCATAAATCAGATATCAAACACTTAGAAATGATTAGAAATCAAACATGGAAATTTTCAACTCTGGCATAACTTTTACTCAAATTTATATTTGAATTTGAGTTTCCCACTGGAACGTTCTAAACCAAATGGAGCTTTCTCTCCATTTTCTAATTGAACTTGAGTAAAAAGGAGTGAGGACCGGAGCATTTGATTCTTTCGGCAAAAAAAGTAAACTATTTCACAGTGATTTTTACGAAAACTCAGTGGTCTGTTCAATATTCAATATCAAATCAAGGCTTTTACCAGATTTTTACCCAACTTGGATGAAAGAAAAGAGTAAAGATATGAGATGGCCTAGGAAAAAAATTCGGGACAAAATTTGAGAAAACAAGTAGGCTAGTTCCCTTACATTCTCATCCAACTCCTCTTCCCCAACCTTCAATGGAGACTCGTGTTTCGGATCTTGTGTACTCCCCTGAGGGCCCCAAAATCAAAACACACATACACCAACAACAACGCAGAGAATGGAAACTTTTTTGGGGGGAAAAAAGAAAAGAAACTCATGAGAAATTTCCCTCACATTGTCATCTTGAAGCTTTTTCCCACCCTTCAAAGAAACCTCATTTATAGCTTGTTTCACATTCCCCTGTTAAACCCAGAACAAGATCAGAAATCAAACACCTTGACCCAAAAAAAAAATATTATAGGTCAAAAAAAATTGGGTGAAAAATCTATTAAATTTATTCTGTTAATCATAGGAGAGAACAAGATGAAAGAATATCCAAAATAATAAAAGAAGGAAAAGAAAAAGACAGTTGGCAACTCCACTAAAAATGAAAACTTTGATGGATAAAAAAAGGGGTCAAGATCAAGAAATGAATGAGGAATTTCCCTCACATTCTCATATTGATCCTTTCTTCCACCCTTCAATGGAGGCTCCTGTTTCACATTCCCCTGTTAAACCCAGAATCCAAATCAGAAATAAAACACCCAGAAGAAAAAAAAAAAAAAAAAGGATATAAAAAAATCAATCAAAGAAATTGCGAAATCGAATGATAGTATAAGGCTCTCTCACATTATGATCACCATCTGTATTCATCACTCGTTTTGAACGCCTCGGAGAATAACTAGTAGTGGACCTGGTTCTTCTATCATAGTGATGATCTTCCGCTTCAGTTTCCATATCACTGTGGCAACAATTTTCTCGGCTGCCAAACAAGGAAAAAGTGTCTGGTAGAAAATCCTCAAAGGAACATTCCTTTTGTAGTGGAGTAATCGCTTCGATTCGATGAAAAAAAAAAATCCCGCCGAAAACAGAGGGTGGTGGGAATTTGAAAAGTCCCGCTTTTTTTTCTTCCACTTTCTCCCTTAACTTTCTTCTTTTCATGCTCTGGGATTGCTGGTCGATGGGACTGATGCGTGCTCAGGATATGTAAACCATGTGCCGCCCGCCTCTTCTGTGCCGTATGGTTGATAGAGTATTCTTTTTTTTCTTTTTCGGGTACAATGGTTGAATTTTTTATGCTCTGTTTGGATAGAGGGTTTTCGGGAGAAAGAAAAAAGGAAATCATGGGAGAAGGTTTGTCACCCTGTTTGGATTGCACGAGAGGTGGGAGAGGGAAGGAGAGGGTGAGATTCCGGAATATCTTCAAAGATCCATTTTTTGTTTCTCGCCGAAAGTAGCACGATTCCGTGAGTTTTGAACTTTTTATTTGGTCGCCGGAGAGAGTTTGGTCA
Organism: Gaultheria prostrata; assembly: GCA_036023075.1. NCBI lineage: Eukaryota > Viridiplantae > Streptophyta > Magnoliopsida > Ericales > Ericaceae > Gaultheria > Gaultheria prostrata. The sequence goes on from JAXBDA010007704.1 coordinate 15,161, forward strand.
CCCAAATGGAAGGGAGAGAGTTTGATTTCTCACTGTTATTTGGATGACATAGTGAGAAATCACACCCTTTTTTTTTCTTCCCTTTTTTCAGTAATAAGGAAGATCACACCATTTTCTCTTCTTTTCTCATCTCACCAGCCAAATGAAGTTTCTCATTTGCTAAAAACTTTGATTTTAGCACCTTAACTCTCATTTTTAAAAGCACAAGGGTAATTTCAACAAATTTGTTTTTAACAAAAGGAGTATGTAAGAGAGAATTAGTTTTTAGCTAATGAGAAACAAATGTGATTTTAGCACCATTTAGTAACCAACCCAGTTATAGTACAAATTGTTAAAACCCAATTTTCCATAAAAGTGTTAAAAGCCAATTTATTTTTCATTAGCTAAAAGTTGAGTTGCTAAAAATGAACTCCTTCATAATCTCCTTTTAAAATAAATTACATTATTTTAATACTCTCAACTAAAGTATTGGGTTGAAGATGCTTCTATTCATCAGACCTCACTGCCACTAGTTGTTTGGTAAAAGCTTTTGAATGAAGTTTTTTGTGTAATAAGTACAGAGATGAGAGTAACAAGTGCTTGTTTTGGCTAAATAAAAAAGTCGAATTATTATTTTTTGTTCTTTTTTAATTTTTTTGCGCATTCGTTTGTTTTGCGCCAAATTTTTATTCATTTCTTTGTGTGCTGCGATTCCGTGCATAACATGAGTTTAATGCTAGTAGTTTGTAAGCGAATGTTTCTGTTAAGAAAATCAACAAAATCCAAAAAGTTTAAATGTTTGAGATAATTTTACCCTTACCATATATATTTGGATATATTTTATAGAACGATCCTCAAAGATTCCATGATTTATGTGATCCGTTCCACTAAATTTGGCTTTTGTGTTTTTTAGCTTTTTGATTTTTAGGCTTTTCTAATTAATGTTCCACTAAATTTGGCTTTTGTGTTTTTTAGCTTTTTGATTTTTAGGCTTTTCTAATTAATGTATGTGAGGAGAATTACGTCTTGTAAAACGTAAAAAGCAAAACCAATTAGTGGAACCGGGAAGAAAATGCAAAAGGCACCCAAAAATACTTTCTTACTTACATATATAACCAAATAACTCTCTTTTATCCTAGCAACTCTCTTAGAAATCACATATTTTAATTATTTAATTATATAAAAGATATTTAAGTTTTACTTGAATTTGGAAATTCGTAAATGCATTTCCCGATATTATTTTTAAAAAAAAGACCATTAGAAAGTGAATATGTTTCCTATTCTTTTTTTCGTTAGTTTTTTTTCCCCTCTTTTAATTCATTCCATAAACTCATGATCATATTTACAAATATTAAAAGCAAGTAGTGTACTCAGTAACAAGCTAGCACGTCTCCTTTCGTCAAGTCAAAACTCTGTAAACTTGAGTACTACTATCATTCTAAGGAGAAAAATTTGGGTGCCCGTAGGGTACCACGCTGTCACGCACACGTGGTACACAAAGCCAACCACAAGCTGCCAACAAACTCTTGTGTCGGTCATTTGTCGGCACCAACTCTTTAAAAAGTTAACGGAACAAACGGCGTGTAAAATTCTCTCTTCTCTGTAATCAGTCCCCATTTTCTCTTTCCCCTCTTAAATTCACTTTTGATTTTTCAGATCAA
>JAXBDA010007705.1:0-16799 GCA_036023075.1 Gaultheria prostrata
GTTTGGATGGAATTGACTAATTAACTAACATTTACATAGTTGAAGGGGCAAGTGAATTCAATTGATAGTTGAAGGGGGATTTAACTAAAAATTGAATAGTTTAAGGGGCAAGTAGATTATTAACCCAATAATGATACATACACACACTTTCAACCACACACACCCTCTCACATGTGGTGGAGCCCACACCATGTGGGACCCACAATGGGCCCCACCACATGTGAGAGGGTGTGTGTGGTTGAAAGTGTGTGTATGTATTAAGAATAGTGGTTGGATTTACTTTTCATGGACGGCTGAGAATTGAGATCTTGCCCTCCTTGGACTAAGAAAAGTAAACGATAAACTTCAGTGAACCCCCTCAAACTATGTCTATTTTCTAACTCCCCCCTTCATGTATAAAAGTAGACACTTTACCCCTTAACCTACTTGAGATTTTCCACTTGCCAGCTTCTATTAGGAGTCTATTAGAGTTTTAACGAAAAATAACACGTGATGAGGACATGATTGTGATAAAAAGTTAGAAGAAAAATGCCCTTTGTTTTTCGGTTCACAATTTTCTGATAATTTTGAAAACTACAATGATAATGAAATAGACGAAGACAACTAAAAAATGGCTTGTCATTCAATTCTCATAGGATTGAAGCATCCAAATATGTGTTTAACACATTTCCCTTTATTGTTGTCCATGATACACGTCCTCCACTTTTTCCACAGAAAAAAAAATCTCACCTTTTTTTTTATTTGAATAAAAAAAACTACCAATGGAATCCAATCCCAAAACCCTCACTTTATAACTACCAATCGAATCCAGTCAGTTTTCCTTTTACTTCTTCCTGCTACAACCCAAGGTTAATCTCACTGAAGATGACAATTACATGCTTGGTTTATAGTTGAGCCAATTTTGGGTCTATAATTGTAATGAGGTATACATCATCCTGTCCAAATACTGCTGGCCTTCTGCTGGTTCTTCACAGAGAAAAATTTCTAGGTCTGATGTCTTATGGATTTAGGGATAAAGGAAGTGATGTGGGAAAGTGGACTCAGTGGAGTATGTGGTGCAGTTTGTGCCTTTGTGGACTGTGGTGGGATTGGGTGGTATCGTGGTTTCTTGTGATTTTCTTGCGAGAGAGTTAATGGCAGCGTACAAGTGTAACCACCCAACATATTCCTTTAATTGGCGCTAAAGTGTTGGGTTTTGAACTAGGGTGGTAAAATGAAGAGGGTAATAGTTGAGGTGAGATTAATGAAATTTACCCAAACATAAAATACACCGAAACTCTCTTTCTTTTTGTAGTAATAACCAGAAGAGAGAGAGAAACTTCTAGAGAGACTTGACCCATCGATCAGTCAGAATAAGGAAAGCTTCAGCGAAGTTGAACGACTGAGCTTTGATCATTGACGATTTACAGGTGCGTATACGTTGGGTTCTTCTTCTTTTCTCATAGTTTAGTTGGGGCTAATGTTTTTTCGGTAAAGGTACAATTTTTATACCAAACCAACGCAGCCAAACATTAGGCATTACAACAGAGCAACCCATACATGGCAAGCCAAGTATTTTTAAATTTTTTTTTTTGAATGTTTATGTGTGCGCTGATTGTTTGATTCGATGTTCGAATTGACGACAAATTTGGGGCTTTTTTATGCCAAAAAAACACAGCCAAACAGTTGGCGTTCCAACCAACCAAAACCATACAAGGCAAGCCAAGTTTTTGTTTTATATGTTTATTCGTGCATAGGTTTCATTCGATGTTCGAACTGAAGACTAAGTTTGGGGCTTTTTTGTTTTAATTTTTCATGTGTGCATATTGATGGTTTGATTCGTTTTTGCTAATTGAAGACAAAGTTTGTCGCTTTTTAATTTTAAATGTTGATGCTTGCGGCCCAAATTTTGTCTTCATCGTTTATGCATGCGTACTGATGCTTTGATTGCATTTTATTGTATGGGTTCGACCGTATTGAAATATCATGTAGCTTTCTCAAAGTTAGGGTGAGATCCCACATATTTACATTGGAAGCTGGTGATGAAATTGGGATTTTAAATAGCTAGTAGTACTGAGTACATGTTTTGTGAATTTGGTGAATGGAATGGCGAACTTGTGTTTTTTTAAATAGCTTGATTGGTGGAATAAGATTACATCTTGTTCACATCATGATGGCATGTAAACCGAATTTCCACAGTTTGGTTTCTAAAACACTTGAAAATATAGGATAGTAGGGATTATGACAAATGTAACACACTTGGCAATAAACTGATTCTTCTTTCTAAACTTTTCATAGATCTTTGTCAAGTGTTGCATCTGTCGTTTTCCTTTCGCGTATCTTCAAGTTAGGTATGTGCTTGTTTCATCATTCATCTATGGCTTATTTCACTCCCTTGTGAAATGCACACTGAGCTGATATTTTAGTCTTGGGCATTCCATCCTGTTCATGAACATTCTTGAGTAATTAGTTGGCCCAAATCAATTCCAAAGATGAATAAACATGCTTATTTTGTTGGAAGCAACATGATCAACCCCAGAGAGTCAGAGACGTATTGTTAACAAAGCATTGACATGGAAAATATTCATTGTAGTCCATGTCTTGACTCTTGAGGTTTCAAGTTTTATGGTTCTCCACCATGTTTCCTTTGATAGCTCCTTGTCAAATTTTCAGTCTCTCTGGAAAAAATAAATTGTATAGTATTTGTAGGATTTTGCAGTCCTCGGTTTTAATCCATATGTAGTGTTTGCACGTGAAATACCTCATCCTGGACTGAAGACTTTAGACTACCCATTTTTTCCACTCTGTGTCAGTAGCTTTATTAGCTTCAGATTAAATACCAATTTTCTCAGTTTTAGCATTCAAATTCGAAAGTAGTTTCCCCCTCGTCTTTAAGGAAATTATTCCAACTTGTCACCTAAAGTATTCTAAACAAAATCTTCTAGCCAGATTCTTTTTGGTAAAGCCATAAGGAAAGCTCTTGACTACAATTAAATTTTTCAAACAACTTTGCTCTTTATCCTTGGTCTTTTTGGCAAAAGGTAAAACTAAAAAGAGAAGAAGAGGCTTTTTATGCGTTCTTCAGACGACCTAAGTCTTATTTCTGGAAGCTTGTCAAGCGAGTTGCTGTGGTTATCTTGGATAATCTCGAGTCATGATATTGTCTACCTTTTTATCGCATGTTTGACATTGGTATTTATTTTTTTATTTTGATGGAAGCAATATAATTCATATCCTATTCTATCTTCTTCTTTTTTTAACTGATTATTCTTTATCTTACATTTATGGAAGAGAGACTTGTGGAGAAGCTTAAATTTTCTCCTGAAATTTTGCCTTTTTCACCCAGTTTGCCTCTTAGCTTTATTTTTTTACTGCTTTATTCAGATTTAAATAAATTAATCAACTTCTCCTTTCACTTCTTGATTTTCTGGAGTCACTCGAATTGGTAACTTTTCATGTTTCCATATGGAATCTAACATCCTAGTGCCTCATAGTTACAAGTGGATGCTTTGGGCTTTTTAAAAGTTGGGGGTTTCAATGTGCGTAAAGAATGTTGTTTAGGGGTTGATGTAGGAGATGACTTTTCAAATTGTTGCAGCTATATTGAGTGACAGTGATGGGCAGAAGGTAAGAAGAAGGGTATCAAATAGGGAAGATGGAGTTGGGTTAGGATTAGACAGACAACTCAAATTTGGCCAGTGTTCGTATCATTTTAGTTCAGAACTAGGAACGCTTCCAAAGTAAAAATGAAAAAGTTCGATAATCTTCTTTTTTGTCTCATTAGATGAATTTATAGATGAAATTGATTCTATGTATTCGAGTGAAATTGGACAAGGAAATAGAATATAGAGGTTGGGTTTTTTATTAACTATAGCTTTTCTTGACAAAGACGAAACATAAGAGTCGATATCATCACATATAGTAAACTAATCTGAATTTTAAAAGAAAATACTGATAGCGATGCAAAAAAACATACTCATTTGAGTTACCCAAACTCTGCGTAAATCTTTATTCTAAATAGGTCATGCTTAGCATGCATATCTCCCTTGCTAGCACATGCACGTGCTGGTTTCTTCTCTAGAATGTCCGTACTAGCGAGTCAGCGACTCCTAATCAATCAAGTAACATTAGAAATAGAAGAGAAAATACATTTGAACAACATGGGAATGATAAATATTTAGCATAGCTGTAATAATGGTGGGATTCAACTCGATTGAGTATTGGGCCGACGTACTATGTGCTATACATTTGGAAATATGGGACTTTTTACAGCTTGATATGATTTTTTGCTGAATATTGCCCCTCTTTAGTCAAAATGCTGCCTCGGGACTGCTTCTATTCTCTTCTAGGATAGACAACATAGACTATTATACAATGTGTAGAATTTTGGTTAAATAACGTAAATTTATATTACAACTGTTCGTTCACCATTGCTATGAATTCTTCATGTAGCGTGAGGAAGTTCATGGATATGCTAACTTATGTATGCCATTTTCATTTTGCTTTGTTGAATTGATAAAAGAACAGGACAGGGATGGGGCCCATGGGGTCAACAGAGGATGACAAAAGACTTTTGATGTCCCGCCCTCCTCTTGCTGTTCAAGAACATCCTTGGCTTTTAATTGTTCACGGGAAGCACATGCAACTGCAGACCTTCTACAGCATATCAGAAGACCGTCGCTATGTCAGAAAAATCCCTCAACTGTGCAACAAAATAGTATGCAGTTCTGATGCCAGTGGATGGTTGGTATTGGAGCACCTCGACTCTGATGAATGTTTCCTTTTTAATCTTGTATCCATGGAGCAAATTCAACTCCCACTACGGGGATCTGATTATGACGACTGTGTTTTGACTTCACCCCCAAGTGATCAGAATTGTCGGGTTGTATTCACTAGCAACAAAAATCATTCTCTTGTGTTTTGTCGGCCTGGAGATAGTGAATTTGTTGAACAAAATTTGGAACATGGAGACGAATTGTGCTGTGCAACTGCCTTTGAAGGAAAGTTGTATGGCCTTCGACAAGACAAGACTTTGGTGGTTCTCGATTTTAGTGCTCCGAAACCTCAATTTAGGCAAATAATAAGTGGGTCATTAGGTAAACCGTGTCCCCCAGATATCATGAAGTCTCAAACTTACATTATCAAATCTTGTGGGGAGCTCCTGATGGTGCAAAAGATGTGGCATGGGTTGTTTCTCCGTGAGGTGTTCGGGTTCTTAATCTTTCGGGTGGACTTCTCCACAAGCACATGTGTTGAGGTGAAAAGCATGAGCGAAGAAACGGCAATTTTTCTCGATGCATATGCTGCGATGTCTATTTCGGCAACAAAGTACAACGGGATCAGAGGGAACTCTATCTACTTCACTGAAGGCAAGGATAGATGTCTTTATGTCTTCGACTTGGAATACCAAAGGATTTCAATTTCTCTGCCTTCTCCTACTGTAAGTCGCTCTGGTTCAGCGCTTCATTGGGTTATGATGCGAACTGAAACCCAATAATGGGTTTTAATTTGATGTGCTGGAAAAAAAAGTTCGAAAAATATCAAACACCAGATAACTATTAGTGCTTGCTATTTAGTTGCTAGGAGTAGGGTTTTTTTTTTTTTAACATTTAAAATTAATCACTTCCTTGTTTTGTGAAATTTATTGATTCTATAGTCAGTAGCATTTTTTATTTATTTAAGGTGTTGCATTTGTGTTTGTCAAATTAGAGACTAGAATGTTCCTTTCATACTAGATACCTGAACAATAAGCTTTTGTTTTATGTTGAGATATATGTCTATTTAAGGCGTACAGATTTTCTTTTTTGGTCTTGGAAATCTATTGAGTAGTGAGCTAGGAGTTAATGTGAGTAGGGAAAGGGGGAGGGTGGGTCTCGAACTACACCAGATGCATGTGAGTATAAGGCCGCCGCCTCTTAGGCTGGCATGCCACTTGCAGGTGTACAGATTGGTATCCTTGTTTGTCCACTACTTCCCTTCAGAGAAGAAAATTTCTTATGCAGAGGCTCACTTTTATCCAGCACATATATGTACGCAAGGCAAATAATAGTTAGCTTAAATTTGAAGGTTCTGTTATGTTATAATACTCCACCAAAACCTTCAAACACTATGTCATCCTTCTGGTACTTTTTCTCTCTTTTCAAATTTGAAGTGTGATTAACATAGTTCAAACATCAAAAGAGTATATGAATTTATGGGGGTTGAACCTGATAATGTTGCTATCACTGCCCTTATTTTAGGACTGTAGAGTGGGACTCGTAATCGACGAATGAGGATATTTAGGGAGATGTTGAGAGTCAATATATGTGATAACCCTGAAGGTAGTCCCACCGATGTGGGACTACCAAAGGGTCAACGGATATAGCCGATGAAAGAAAGGGTCAATGGATATATAAGGGTATGTTCACAAGCTACACATTGCATTTGAGCTTCTGAAGGCGCGTGGCAAGGTTGAAGGATAACCACGTTTACAATGATAATTGAAGGTTTTAATAAAATGGGGGACGGTGAAATGGGTTTGAAGTTGCTTTAAGGAAATGTAGGGTGATGGGCGTATGATTGTTGTTGTAACCTGTAATTTAGTTGTGAATAGGCTGTGCAAATGAAAATGCTCAGCTGTTAGACTGGATGCTTAACGTAGGGGTGGTTCCGGATATCAGAGGATTTTGATAAGATAAGCGGCAAGAAAGGGCTTGTTCTTGATTATGCTTCTAATTCTTTGTTACTTGGTAAATCCTGAAATGGTTGCGGTGTTTCTTCTCTAGCAGTACTAAAACAGCCAAGCATGTTGTCCTTTCTGGTTGAGGACTTCAACATTTGAATGTACTGTGGTTCGTTCAATTGGCATATCAACCTCGACTGATGATGAGTGGAGGCAAGGATCAAAATTTCGTCTCACTTAGCTAGGAAAATGATATGTTTCAGAAATGTAGCCGGACCATAGTACAACTATCCAAAAAATTTGAGTGTGTATGTCATTGTTGGACATTTGTAATAGGTGTCTACAAAGCTCAATCTATACATTTCTTACAATTTTTACATGTTTGATATGTGCCCATTTATCGTGAAACTGTTAGAATTTGGGGATTCCGTTAATATTTCATTCCAATCTCCTAAAAAACGGAAGCGATTTTTGCCGTTTTTCTCAATTTTGTTCCTTGTTGCAAAACCTCATATGAAACAAGTATCGAACTATGACAGGACCAGTTTTATGTTTTTAAGGGGGGATAGGCAGCACTCTTTATCAGCATATCTGAAATCAAGATGGCAGTGCACCTTAACAGGATGGCTAACGCGCCTTTTGCTTCTTTAAGATGATCGTATAGAGTTAGAATTGCCTCGAGTCGTGTGTGAGTATGTTAACATTTTTTCAAAAGAGTGGCGCCACCGTTTTAAGGGGGGTAGGCAGGTTGATTGTCACTATTTTTTTTTTTCTAGTTCCCTTTGGCAAAGTTAGTGACCTCATAGTATCTGTTTAAGGAGCCCTGCACTAATCTTAGCAAAAATGACCCCTCCCTCAAAGATAAGCTTGTCTGGTTGACCGTAGCTTTCGGCATCCCCTAGAAACATCTCTAAACCCTTTTGTATCCTCAATGACAAGAGGCAAGTAAGTAAGCTTTCACATTTACTTAAACACCCATTTTTATCCATCCATGTCAATTACCAAGCAAACTCTTTCTTAGTCTTTCTTGACTTAAAACATTTCCAAATCCACCATTCTTTCTTATCCCCAAATCATTATCCGCCTGATTCGCCCACCATACTAGGCGTAAGGGGTTGGCCTAGTGGTCAGAGCTTTGAGACTTAGAGGTTTGCTCCCTTCCTGAAGTACTCTCAAGTTCAATACATGTGAGATGATATCTGCTCTTATGAAGTCGGTCTATATGAGTCTTTGTCATGACTTTAATTTGGCTCAAGGCCGGCCCAAGGTATTTGGGTGCCCTAGGCCCAATACCACATATTCCTTTAACGGCGTTAATTAGCTTTGGGATTGAGATAGTTAAATGGGATTAAGTGTTGGGTTTTGAACATAAGGGTGGTAAATTAAAAAAAAAAAAGTTATAGTTGATGGGGGTTTAATGAAATTTACCCAAAAATAAAATACACTGACTAAACTCTCTTTTCTTTTAAGATCATCCCCACTCCTTATCCAATTTTTTACTCAAATTTGAGTAAAAACTTGATTTGGTATGGCTTATTCCAACCCTTACCCAAATTGTACGGTGGAGATTTAATCTACAGTATTGAAAGACAAAAGGGTAAATAGCAGTGCAACAAAAGAGCCTTGAAAGTTTAGTTAAAAATTTGGTTCACATCAGATTTGATGAAATATTTGAGTAAAACTCAAATTTGGTATAGGTATGGGCAAGGAGTGTAGGAGGGTTACGGATTTTTTTTACTCAAATTTGAGTTTGAGTCTAAATTTGAGCTAGGAGTGGAGATGCTCTAACTAGATACACCGAGACTCTCAGAGACAAGCTTTGTTTCTAACATAAAGGGAAGAGAAAAAAAGGAAAATAAAGATGAGAAAAATTGTAAGGAAAGTTAATTATTTTTCCTTGTTTGGTCGTAAAAGGAAAATGAAAGAAAGTTGTTAATGGAAAAATAGATTTTTACCTCTAAGTGTAGAAAAGAGGTATCTAATTATCATTAAGGTAAATCACTCTTTTTGGGGGTTTAGGTTTATGGTGCACTTTCCTATAGGGTTTTAGTGGTCTAGGCACTTTCATAGGATACCCTTAGATTTTAGACACTTTTAAATGGTACCCTAGGATTTTAGGCACTTTCATATAGGGTACCCTAGATTTAGGTTTAGGCACTTTCATAGGATACCCTAGGGTTTAGGTTTAGGGTCCACTTTCCTATTATAGGATTTTAATGATTTAGACACTTTCATAGGGTACCCTAGGGTTTAGACACTTTCATTAGGGCACCCTAGAGTTTAGGTTTAGACACTTTTCTAGGGTACCCTAGGCTTTAGGTTTTAGGGTTTATTTTTCTATTATAGGGTTTTAGTGGTTTAGGCACTTTCCACCACAAGAAAATCGTGATCTTGCAACGGTTGAGACTGTCACAGAAGATGCCTAAAACCGTTACTAACGCCCGAAAAACCTATACCAACCGTTTGGGTGAAGCGTTACAAGATATCCGTCATTGTAGGATTCTTGTAGTGTTCATAGGTACCCTATGCTTTAGGTTTAGGCACTTTCATAGGGTACTCTAGGATTTAGGCACTTTCATACGGTTTGGAGAGTTGAGGAGAGAGAGAGAGAGATTGTGCCCATGTGGGGTGGGTGGAAAGAGAGACGAAACAGCCCATGCTGTGTACTTTTCCGTGCATTTACTTAAGGGGAGAAGAGTTGGCGGTAAATGAGCTATTGGAATTGTACTAGCCCGTAATTCTCTCTTTTTATAACCTACTCAACCAGATGTATCAAACAGACTATATTTAATGTGAAGTTATGTGTTGAAAAAAAATTTTTGGGGTGTAAGCTCCTTTTCTTTTCTTTATTTATTTATTTTGCATTATAAACTTTAAAATGCTATAACTTTTACTCCACTTGTTCCTTTTTAATTGTTGAGTAATTCATTTTGATTATGCCTTAATAAGTGTGTTTTAAAAAGTTAATGGTTAAAAGTTTGTACAATTATTGTTTTGCTTTTTGAAAAGTTATTGGGAAAAGTATTAATGGATAAAAGTGGAGGATAATTTTCGAAAGTGTTACATAGAAATTGATGTTAAAGGAGTAACGGTAATGTTTCTTTAATTGGATTTATTGAGCAACACACTTCTGAATATTATGAAATTATGTGTAGAAATTTTTTTTTGTTGTTTTATTTAAGCACTGTTAACTTCTGAAGGGCAATTTTGTATTTTAAGAACAAAATTGAATAGAGATAGTGAACAAAAGGGAAATGTGAATATTACTGTTTGAAATCAAGAGAGGGCACTGTTATTTGGATTGGGGATGGTGCTTGAGCCCTGTCTCTTACTTTCTGCTGTTATTTTTCGTATAAAATGTGGATATTTGGTGAATTGGGAATTCACATTGACTGGATTGATCTTATGGAGGAGAACGTTGTGAATATTTTTGAAGTCTGGACCACTTTGCCGAAATGACTCGCCCCATTGATACGAGTAGTTGGTCATTTTGTCGGGTTGGTCATTTTGTTGGGTTGATTGAGTTGATTAGATGGATCGACCCGATTGATTATGATGCCCTTATGTTACATATGTTGATGTTTGGTGCTGTTTCAAATACCATTAAGGTTGTACCAGCATTCAACGGAAAATTATTAATTGCTCTTACAGCACCGCTATGCCTTCATGAATGCTTTCATGAATGGGCCGGTTTTGCTAGGGAAGGCCCATGTTGAATTTCAGGCACAGTGGACTTGTTATTACTACTTGGGCCGAGACATTATTTAATGGGCTCGTTGAGTCATTTATAAAAAAAAAATATTCTGGGCCGATCCCGTAGGCCTTATCAAGTCCCATGCGCATAATTGTACAAAATCATTTTGATAGTTCAGTCCTTGAAAAATAATAATACTTTTACATTACTATACTTATCAAATGAAATTGATTTTTATTAAATAACATACAAATCAATTCTTACAAAAGATAAATAATCAAAATAGGACCGTGCTTGACCAATACTTCAGTTAATTTACATTCTTTCGTCAATTTGTTCACGATTTGGGGGGAAAACTTGGGTGTCAGATGGATACCACGTGGTGGTACCCGTCGCGCATCTCGACTGCTTCTTTCTTCTTTCTTTGGTATTCGGAAATCATGAAAATTGCTGAGTTCTTGAATTCATTCTTCTAGTTCTGAAAATATAGGCGAAATAAAAGAAAATAAAGATGACGCGTTTATTTGAAACAAAATATATATTTGTCCAAACGAGGCTCCTCCCTCCCAAATAAAAATTCCTGATTCCGACTCTGAATTATAGTGATGCTTTGAAATAACATGTGCCTTTTAAATAACCTTTTTGTTAAACTTTGAAATGGAACATCACATAGCACACAATGGGGGATGTTACTTGTTAGCTCTAAAAGCACATGAGATTTCTCATAAAAGTTAAATCTCTATTAGCAACGAAGTGAAGAGGAAAGAGCTGAATAGGGTCCAGCTGTGTTTCTATTTTAAACCTAATGAGAATGTCTAATTATTCGGTGTTCCAGAGCACAACTGCGTGGTGCTCTGGGGCATTGCAATACCATACATTCTAGTGGGACTTATAACTGTATGGACACCATGTAAATGTGTATGGTGCTGGAGTGATTCGGAATATCATGTGGCTGTACTCGGGACTCGGGAATACTTGTTGGGATCCACCCCGTGTGGGTTGGATGGGCTTAGGCCCAAGGTTCTTTAGGGTTTCATTAGAATTACCCTAGAATTATAAATACTCTTGTAATCTCTCTTATTTTATAGTGTGGTAGCACAATTTGAGCGGGACAGGCTGTGAGTATGAGAGGAGGAGCCGGTTGTGGCTTCCCCCGACCGGAGTGGGAGCCGATTATTGCTCCCCGGAGAGGTTTTTTATGTGTATGTATTGTGAATATATACGACGGAGTTTTCATTAGAATTCTTGTGTGTGTTTCGTGTGCATGTGTGACCCGGAAAGCACAACAATACTGTATTATGAAGAGAAGAGGATTTACTTCAAACTCTATATATGTTGGATCCAGCAGTTTTACAACACAAAAGCTACCATTACAAAGCTGTATCAGTCTCTTTTCTCTAGGTGAGTGGGTTGTCCGAACCTTGTTTTCTTCTGGATTTTCTCCCTGCTTGCCTCCACTTTCATTACAAAGAAACACTATATTCCAAGCCCCTATAACAGAGAACTTTCGCATTCCTTGATTTTATCTTCACACATTTATAAATGCACTAAACTATATATATAGTACTCCTACCGTCCTAAAATTTGTCTCCTTCTTTCGCCCCGTAAAATATGTTATTTTTGGGATCAAAAGATATAGTACTTTCGTGCATAATTACTTAAATTTTTGTGCACTAATTTGAAGAAGTAATTGTGGTCTTTAAATTTCTGTGTGAAACAATAAAAAATCATACACAAGACTGCTTTATTTTTTATCTTAAAAATAACACAGTTTTCACAAAAATACAGGCATATAGTCCTGTTTCAGCCTAGTCTTCATTGTTATGGTATTAATTTGAACTTCTGATGTTCTACTTAAAACACATGCCTATTGCCCCTTGCTTTATGTTGATGAATATTTATGTAAATTCACATTATAGGGACGAAAAAAAGTATGAATAAAAATAAAGAGAATGTGAAAATTACTATCCAGCGTAAAACAAGAGATTATAATTTTTTTTACTCTTTGTGATGCTTCGTCTTGATTGTGAATTGTGATGCCATCGTAACTTTAACAATGATTATAATAAATTTGTTATTGTTGCTATAAAAAAAAAGTGTCTAATTTTACTCCGCATACTTTCATAAAGGAAGTACAACTTCGACTTGACTAATGAGTGTCTTGTTAGATGGGGATTTTAGCTAATCTGGTAGCAGTACTCCTTAGTTTTAAAGAAAGAAGTCTAGGATTCGAGTCTATTGAGAAATGCCTTCTTGTACAACTTCAAACTGCCTAATGAATGCGTTGTTAGACGTGTCTCTTAACTAATCTAGTAGCATGAGTACCCCTTGGTTCTCAAGAAAGGGGTGTCGGGCTTGAGTCTATGGTGAAATGTCGAATCCCCTTGTCTACCCACTAGCTCCCCTCTAAACCCTCACTAATGTACCGATAGTAAAAATAAAATAAAATAAATGAGTGCCTTGTTAATAAAATCCCTACTTGAAATAGTAAGTAAAGCATATAAGACATTAGCCTTTTGAAAGCGCCATGGCACCCCCAGTACTATGGTACATATTCTAATTCAATGTGGTACGAGCCAACTTGTTATGGATCCAATCCTGGCATTTAAAAAGTTTTGGAAACAGTTGACAAAACAAGGTTTTTTGGATTCCTAAATTAAAATCACAGAAAAATAGTGAGTAAAAACTGCAAACAGACTGCAGGGTATCATATTCAAGAATCAAGACACCAAAGTGTGTATGCAATCACATGCTTTTCATCGAAGACGGGCGGTTCGTATCTTTGCTGGAACCATCTTTCCCGGAAAGTGACATTCGAGGGGTGGGAAAATTATAGAAATTGAAATTTCCCGTGTTCAATCGTGGTCGAGCTAAAGATAAATAAAGTACTAGTAACATAAAGTGTGTGAGCGCGAGCAGAAATGTGACAGCGCACGTCTTCTGATATTATTCTCAGTTATTTTGGAGATGAGAATTTAGAGCAAAAGCGTAGTGCAAGAACGTGAATTATAATTTTTTTTTACTCTTTGTGATGCTTAGTCTTGATTGTGATGCCATCGTAACTTTTACAATGATTATAATAAATTTGTTAATGTTGCTATAAAAAAAAAAAGTGTCTAATTTTACTCCGCATACTTTCATAAAGGAAGTACAACTTCGACTTGACTAATGAGTGTCTTGTTAGATGTGGCTTTTAGCTAATCTGGTAGCAGTACCCCTTAGTTTTAAAGAAAGAAGTCTCGGGTTCGAGTCTATTGATAAATGCCTTTTTGTACAACTTCAAACTGCTTAATGAGTGCGTTGTTAGACGTGTCTCTTAACTAATCTAGTAGCATGAGTACCCCTTGGTTTTCAAGAAAGGGGTCTCGGGCTTGAGTCTATGGTGAAATGTCAAATCCCCTTGTCTACCCACTAGCTCCCCTCTAAACCCTCACTAATGTACGGATAGCAAAAATAAAATAAAATAAATGAGTGCCTTGATAATAAAACCCCTACTTGAAATAGTAAGTAAAGCATATAAGACATTATCCTTTTGAAAACGCCATGGACCATTCTCCCCACTCGCCAGTACTTCTCCATTCCCCAGCCAATCACAGTCCATTACAAAATATACATAGATGGCCCAAACACAAAGTAGGGCTGCCCCTATGCGAAAATTCTACGGGCACAACATTCACATGGAGTGGGATCTAGGAATCCGATCTACATATTAGTCTCACTTCATGTGAGTGTTGCGTTTCAATATTGTGTTTGAATGTTGTGTCCGTGACATTGTTAGCCCATAATTCACCATTACTATGGTACATATTCTAATACAATGTGGTTCGATCAATAGATAATTTCAAGTCCATTCCTCTTATATAGTATTGCAAAATGACTTTTCGTGAGGAGATCGAGATGTGGACGCGACAAGTGTCGTGAATTTGTTGGTTTGTCATGTGCATTTTTTATCGAAGCATGTGACATTATAATATACATCAAAGATTTGTTATTATAACATCTTAATTAAATTTGAAATCCACAAATCATGCCCCTTTCTGAATTTCAAATTTTCAAAACTTACTCAATCATCTCTTACAAATATGTATACTTACTTATTTCCATACTTGATTAATTGAAAATCCAAAATTATGTCTATGTATAACTGATATCTACTCATCCGAATTCTAAAGCATACACCTCACGGGGTGGGGGAGAGAGAGATTGAATAGCTTTTTTTCTTCTGAAGGTAAAATTATTATTATTGATGTTCTTCCACTTTTCTTTTGTTTCCTACCTGAATTATTTGTATTTTTCTTTTCATGGTAGGTTAATGTGCCACTGTAGGATGAGTTTGATTAGTCTCAGTAAATAATTTGAGCATAACAATTTATAGTTGCTTCGACCTTTTTAAAATTGATCGAATATTTATTATTTTGTACTGTATAAGATAATAATTTTGAAATGTTGTTTCTGTTTGTTCTTGAATGGAGTAGCATTACATGTTGATGAGTTATAGTAGTAGTTTGCCAATTTTTCATTGAGAGCTTCATGATTGGATTAATCTTCTTTATGATTAGATTACATAAATACATTCTATTTTTTCAATTTACATTAATCGTGTTTTTGTCCCGTGCATATATAGCACGGGTTTGAAGCTATCTAATATATTATTGCAGGATGGGTTTTTGCAAGGTGGGCAGTGGGAGCGACAAGTGGCATGAATTTATTGGTTTGTCGTTTAGGATTTTGAGAGAAGGATGTGATTTATTTACCTGCATCAAAGATTTGTTATGAATCTCATTTAAATTTGAAACCCGTCAATCTTTCTTTTATTTAATCTATAGAATTCTTATTTCCATAATTTCCGTATCATAATTTCAGAAACAGATATTGCATATCTTTAATTTCGGTAACAAATATTGCATACCAAAGTTTAGCTTGGGTAATTATTTCAGCAATTTGCACTTATAGCTTGAAATGGCATGAGTTCTTCCCTGCATATTCTGGCATCTTTTTCATTTTTTTTTCGACGTGGTATTCTAATTTCAAAGGCTCAAATATTTGCTAGAAGCATATACATGGGTTCATAAAATTCACGTATATATCAACATATTTGTCTACATATGTAGTCTTTTGTGTTTCTTTTTCATTTTGGATTTCATTTGTGAAACAATGGTACTGAGTTATGTGTATTTTTTTTGTAGTTCTCCATCTTTCTTAAATCGCTTATAATTAGTAAATAATTTGAAAAAAATTGATATTTCTTAAATCATGCTTATAATTAGGAAATGTTTTGAAA
Source organism: Gaultheria prostrata (assembly GCA_036023075.1). NCBI lineage: Eukaryota > Viridiplantae > Streptophyta > Magnoliopsida > Ericales > Ericaceae > Gaultheria > Gaultheria prostrata. The sequence continues at coordinate 15,616 of JAXBDA010007705.1, forward strand.
AAAAATAATTGTTGACAATCCATGATATATGCATTTTCAAAATTGTAAACCGCAATTGCATTTCCAAAAAAAAAAAAAAAAACCAGTGTAAAGCAAAAGTCACCATGTGAGTCGAAACAAACTTTAGAACAGTGCCGCACATGCATATCAAAAAATGTAGTCCTTACTCTAAACTTCATTAATGATTTGTCTTCTTCTCTTGAAAATATCATATGGAGGACCATGTTTTTCTTTTTTCTTTTTCCTTTTTTTGATTTAGGAGTGATTGATTTTCTCTCCTTTTACTATCGCTGGAAGGTCTTCTTTGAATGTGCTAAGCTAACAAAGGATTCATCGGCTATGGTGCTCTAATCCTCTTCAAATCGATAGAATCGAACATTGGTAATACCATACATGGAAGTACTATCACATAATAGGGTTACATTGTACTAGACGTTTGATCTTTTTTTATTAATATCGTTCATCCAACCGCCTTTGTAACAGTTGACACGCATTTTGAAGAATAGCACAACTCTTGCATTACGAAAATAGTTTTTTTTCTTGGGACCCGGGTGCCAAGTACACCCCCACCCCCTCTTGAGCTCTTGAGCTTACTCTTATTACCACTCTTAAATATTATCCATAAATAGGTTACATGATATTTAAAATTTACCTTAATTGCACTACAAGAAAAAATGCCTATGGTGACGAATCAGTTTCGTCTCTAAAACATCAAATTTCGTCACCAAACGAATTGGCGAGGAAAAATTTCGTCGCCAGTGTTCCTCGACAAAAGGTCGTCGCAGAAAGAATCTTAGCGAGGAAAAATATATTTCCTCGCCTATTTTGCCAATTGGCGAGGAAATTTTTCCTCGCCTAATCAGAACAATTGGCGAGGAAATTTTTCCTCGCCTATTTTGACCAATTGGTGACGAAATGCTGTCTTCCTCGCCTATTCGTCACATTTGTTTCCTCGCCTATTTGGAACAATTGGTGAGGAAAAATCATTTTCCTCGCCTACTTTATACAATTAGCGACGAATTTTTTCCTCGCCAAATCGTTTGTCGCTAATTGTAGTGCATTACAAAAAAAATACTCCATCCGATTTCTTCTTTGCTCCCACTGGAGTTTGAACCCGTGACCTCTCATGTAGCGCGCCCAGCACCTATCCACCACACCAACCTTGCAATTCGTTTCATGTTTGG
>JAXBDA010007706.1:0-16799 GCA_036023075.1 Gaultheria prostrata
TTTTTTTTCTTTTTATAAGATCCGTTAAGATTGGGTGGGGGGGGGGGGGGGGGGGGAGTGGCAGGGGCCGCCCGGTTTCATGAATAGTGTAAATTTATACTTACGCATTAGGCACTTATGGGTATCCCAACAACTTGATCTATCACCCAAATGAAGATAAAACAGTGATTTAAAAGATGAATGGTTCGGATTGTAAAAAAAAATAGCTCAAGGTCTTTTATTTAAAAACCACAGGAGAGTTGAATCAACCCTTTCTTCATTTTAAACAAAAACGAAGATAAAAAATGTTTGATAATACAAGTGGACTCCTATTAAAGCAACGCCACTCCCAAATCAAAACCCTGGTTCCGTCACTGCATGCTGAGAAACTCAGCATAAAATTTTATCTCGTGCTTCAACTTTCTTTGGGCAGTATTGGTTGGTATCTGTAAATAACTAGGTCCTGATTTCGTTTGCAAGTTTATGATATCTTGATGTTCATAAAAAAAGAAAGTTAATGATATCCTCACGAGACAATTTAAAATACCCCCTCCAGCGCAATGTCTCATAACACCTGACATATACACTCAGAAACAATTAGATTCCTTGACGTTTGTAAAGATTCCTCTAAACTCTGCCCTCTCACCGTCAACCTCCGTCATGAATTTGAGAAATCATCCTAGCTGGATCTGACTTGTCTAATTTTGATAAGAACTGCCGCATGGGCATTGGCGTATTCATTATCTTGATAACTCTCGGTGGTTTTGAAAATCGTTTTCTACGTTGCAGGTTGTACCCCCTGATCAAGCACGCAAAATTTACCACGCTTTGAAGGAAAAGGGTTTACCTGTTGCTCTTGTTGAGTTTGAAGGAGAGCAGCATGGTTTTCGCAAGGTACATGATACTGCCCGATTTAACTACAACATATTTGTGTCTACTTGATTAAAAATGGTATCATTAATATCAGGTTATATTCCACAGGCTGAAACCATTAAGTTCTCACTGGAACAGCAGATGGTGTTCTTTGCGCGTTTAGTGGGACACTTCGAGGTTGCAGATGATATTAATCCAATCAAAATCGATAACTTCGATTGATGGTCTGGAATTTTGGTTTATATCTGAATTGGCATACTGAGTGTTGGATACGGCTTCATGTTTGCAGTTTTAGATCAAAATGAAACTCGATATAGTTTTATTCGTTATAATAGATGTCTTGTTCAAGTTCTATGCAAAATTCCACATTTCTTGTTAAGTGACCGAGAATGCAGTGTTTCCTGCTTCCAGATTGTCTGTTGTCCACAAAGTCTCATGGGTCTACCACGGGCAATGGTCCATTCTCCATGATCCCAGTTGTCTTGTGTGAATCTGTAGATCATCCTTACACTAGACGGGTGTTGTCGACCACTTTTTTTGACGAGACTCATTTGCAAAAAAGATGAAGATGAAAAAAGAGGAAACCAGCAGCAAAGTGAGACCGCGATGCAGTTTCTTCACGTTAGTCTTTACAAAAGTGGACAACAAGTATGTTTTGGAAAATTCACCGTCTATTTTTCTAATTCCCATATGCTGAAATAACATGCTGGTATATTGAATGCGCAAGGAAGCTTACATCGAACCATACTCACATTCTGTGTATGGTTCGGTGTAAGCTTCTGTACGTACAGCATTTTTACGAATCAATAACCTGTTTTTCTTTTTCGTAGCCTTTCCCTCTCATAGTACCACGTGGCACTCCCGGCCAATAATTTACTGCAGCAAACATTTTGTGGGTCATTCGTTGTTTCGAACTATTTGATAAAATAAGTATTGATGTTCTAACTGTAAAATTATACAGTATCTCAACTTTTTATTACAGGTTGGAGCCAAAAAGCAGTGATTCAAAACAGTTCTTCGTCGCATAGTACTTTTAAATAGTGTTCTGAAAGTTAAGGCTCTGTTTAGAAGTTGGGGAAAGAAAGGAAAAAGAAGAGAAAATAATGAAACAAAAAAATGGGAGGGAAAATTGAAGGGCAATTGAGAGGAAAGTGGAGTTGGAATTTAAAATTTTCCCTCTCCTTTTTCAAGAACCAAACAAGGATGAGGAAAATTTTAAAGTAATATGTAAATTTTGACTTATTGCACTTTACGAGACAGATCAGCCTCTCACATTAAATCGACCAGAGCTGGCTTTAGACATACGCCAAGAATGTTGTCGCATCTGGCCACCAAATTTTGACTAATTTTGTGGGCCCCTAGATATTTTATACCATTATATTTGTATACATCTAAACTTGATTATGAGGGCTTAATTACTATTTTTGCTGCGAAAAATGTGAGAAAAGTGATGTTTACGTAATATATTTTGGATTAACACATATAATGATTATCGAGCTGTGTTATTATTGTTTTCAATTCTTGTGTAGTCTATTTTTTTTGTATACTATACAATAGACCTTAAAAATAAAGTTCGTATTCGACCTCAAAACACTCAGAACAGGCACTGATATCGACTTAAAAATTGATTTTAGATAATTTTTGACTTTAAGTACGGAATTGGGACAACTAATAAAGAAAGGGTTTGATCAACGGATCAAGTTGGCTGTGTGGAAACACAATTTTAGATTTTCAATAAAAACGGGCCACTTCTCATCTAGAAGATTTTTGTGTTTCCCCCCCCCCCCAAAATCTAAGCCCATCTAGAAGTTGACAACGAAGTTTCTACACAGACTATTCTGACATTTGTCGTGGCGTAACCCAACGACTTTTTTGACTTGTCCAAACGGTAGATGCAATGCTTTTCTTATTCGGATCCTTCAATGTGAGCCTTCTAGATTGATACGTAATAAGTTCAAGGATAGAGTTAGGGTAGAGTCGGTAGGGGCCGTCGCCGTTATAAAGATAAAAAAAAATTCTAGTATTAGTATATATAACCAATTGTTCTAAGGTCCATTACAGATTTTTCTAACATGTCTAGTTCACTTGATATTTCCATAATACCTCTAATTCATTTTTTTTCATTTCCTAAGGTACAAAGTACATTCACCCTTTTTCATAAACAAATATACCCCCACATTAATTTATTACATAATACACCATGCCGGAAGTTCACCGGCGTCGGAAAAATTTCTCCGGAAATTTCATCTGCGCCGGAAAAGTTGCCGAAAAATTGGACTTCGCCAGAAAGTCGCCAGCGCAGATAATCATATCTGGAATCACAAGATGTGGTTATCTGGAGTAACAAGATGTGGTTATTTTCTGTTTTATTTTGTTTTTTCATTTTGATTAAGGGATTCTTCTATCTCTTCACCAAAAAAGATGTGATTATATAGACTATATCTTTTTTAAAAAAGCCTAGTTAGGATCAGATTTGGTTATCTGGACTCAAAAGATGTGGTTATCTAGGCTATATATTTTTTTGAAAAAGCCTATTTGGGATTAAATGTGGTTATCTAGACTCACGAGATGTGGTTATCTTCACCAAAAACGATGTGATTATCTGAACTATATTTTTTTTTAAAGTCTAATTAGGATCAAATGTGGTTACTTGGACTCACGAGATGTTGTTACCTGGACTACTAGAGTATAAACACATGCATGACTCATAATTAAACTCGTAAATACACTGTACTCATGGTCTTGTTCTTTGTGCTAAATACATTGTACTCATGGTCTTGCTCATTGTCTTGTTCTTTGTGCTACAAACAAAGACAAAGAAAGGAACCAATGTTGACAGCTGTTACCCACGTTCTCTATCTCCTCTTCTTCTCCTTTTTTTTTTTTTTTCAGATCTTCATTCCAAATCTCCTCTTCGTATTTGCTCCGGCAACAGATGGCAGTACGCATTTGACATTATACGCCGGAAACAGATGGCAGTCGTCGGAGATTAGAGACATAGAGAGGGCTAAATCGCCGGCTCTGGCAACGACTTCGTCGACCAACACTACTTCACCACCACCAGCGAGTTCTCCTCCTCCACCTGCGGCTATTCCACCTCTAACCACCACTCTGTCTCCTCCAGCCACTGTCTCGTCGCAGCCTCCGACTTCATTTCACCAGAAATGACAACAACGATGTGATTCCGTCTCCTCCGGAGTTTCACCATGGTGGTGTTCTCCAGGTTCGTCGATGGGGATGGTTGCCGGAGGTGGGAAGGCAGGGGTGGTGATCAGCGAAGATCCACAACGAGTATCATCCGCATCTAGGGTATTTCTGTCTTTTTGGTCTGCGTGTGGACTGCCTGCTTTATGAAATTATGCAGTGGACCCGAGAGTTTAGAAATGTGCTATAGTGGACCTTGCAATAACTGGCCCTAATATATACTCCCTCCGTCCCAAAATATTTGGCCAAAAATACATTCACACCTCTCACAAAATCATCTTTATTTTTAATTTATACTAGTACTTTTTATGATTTGAAAATTTTTATTTAATAAAACTAAGCAAAATCTATCAAACAATATTCATATTGCATATATAATTCATTATATCTTAAAAAATATAGATGGTTTTTTTAGAGATGTGAATAGTGGATGTGTGCCAAATATTTTGAGACGGAGGGAGTAGAAAAAAAAATTCCCATAAATTAAATAGGTTTGCCCTTGCAAAATGTTTTAGAAAAAAAATTCGCCCCTGAGAAGTAAAATTCCTGGCAATAAGTCGAGAAAAAGATTAAAAAAAAAATACACATTTTAGTGTACTTTTTAGGCATTTGAAAACACATTCAACTTTTATATACTTTGTAATGTTATGGGGAGTTATTTCCACACCCCTCAAATTGTTATTCACACATTTTTTGTCTTTTGGTAAAATTTTCATGTGTAAAATTTCACTACGAGACAAAAAAAGAGTGTGGATAACAATTTAGGGGTGAGAATATCAATTACCTATTTTAATATATTTTTTAAACCTTAACGACAATTTATTAGACTAATTTTAGAAATTTTCCTTTTATTTTTACTGCTATTTGTTTGGGGGTAAGAGAAGTAAAATTAGGAATGGTGAGATATTTTCTCCCCCTCATTGTACATGCATGCAGTGGTGGGCCTGGTGGCTTCTTGATGGTAGAGCTCTTGGATATTTCACATTGTATCCCGGGATCGAGTTTCATTTTCCACCTTCCCGTGTAATAAATTAGGAATGAGTCGAATGACGGATGACCAAAAAAAAAAAATTAAAAGTTAGATGCACTCGTGAACATATCACATACTCCTACGAGACTAGGAGTCAATAGAAACAGAGGGGTTTTTTTCCCGAACAGATGATCCACACATGTGAGAGAGGCGTGATTGATGCCTATCATTTTCCACGAATGGTGAATTCAATAGTGCAATTTTTTTTTGTAGTAGACATTTGGATTGTCCATCTCCATAATCGATAATTTAGATTTGCAGACGCACTCTTTGCTGTAATAGTTAACAAATATATGTGAACTTTTGATCGTAGAGATATATGGTTTGAATGTGTGCACTACATGATCCCTCATTCCTCTTTTTCGGATCCACTTCAATGATTGAAAGTATGTGTACATTCAATCTTGTCGAGACAATTAAGTTACTTTAGGTCATAAATCATGTTTAATAAGATATCAATTGGTATGATTATGATACATTCATCTTGAAAAGAAATTATTGTACCGGACAAAATGCATTAAGTCAGAATAATTCGTAGCAAACAAGTGTTAGATTGAGGTCTTGTTGGAGTAAAAAAATTTGGCACTTTTTGTACATTTTAGTTTTGTTTTTATTGAATTTTTTTATAGTTATTAATTTTATGTCAAACTTTTTATGTTTGGTGATTCGTCTCGGTAAGAGCATTCGGGAAAATAAAAAATTATGATTAAAAAATTATCCAATTATACTTAAATAAATGGGTGGACTTCTTTTCGAATGATTATGCGAAACAGCCTTTCTATTTTAGTACTACAATTTATTCACCTTTTATTATGAATTACAATTCTTACATTTGAAAATTAGAATTCTGCTTGCGCAGTTACAGAGCAACTCTGCTTCTAAAAGATCAATTAAAATTGGAGCAAAGCCGTATGTACGGACTCTAAATGAGTTGATAGCACAGTGCCCGTCACTAATCTTACAACGAGAGTATCTATACAATTGTAAAAAAAACCAACAAATCGAATCTCATACCGGAGAAGAATTTGGGTGCGTGTAGCACGTTATTGTAACAATTACTTTTTGGAAAACCCAAATCCATTAGCAAGCGCATGAACAGCAGGATTAAACGCCAATCTCCCCAAAATCCCCTGTTTATATGGCAAGAAAGTCTTCCTCTTCAAATCCTCTGAAACTGCTCTGTTCACTGTATAATGCAGCTCGTGAGCCGACACATTCCCCTGCCCCTTCCTCTTCCAGTTCTTCGATCCACCTTCGATTGACCGAAAACTCGAGCCCTTCACCTCCTCCTGTTTCCTGAAAAACAAACCCGTGTATTTTCGGCCTTCTGATGCACTCCTGAACAGAAAGAAATCCTTCAGTCTCCATTTCCTGCTCCCGATTATCGAAAACAGACTCGAATTAGAAGATTGCTTTGTTTCTTCTTCTTCTTCTTCCCACGGATACTTGGAAACCCTTTTGGGAGACTGTGATCTAGCTTCTCTCCGCACCGAATTCGACGAGCCGGGAGATGGGTTTCTCTCCCTTCCTCTCTCCTGGTCTGTTCTCTTTCGGGTATTTTCGATTGATGGGTTTCTTTCCCTTCCTCTCTCCTGCTCTGTTCTCTTCTGGGTATTTTCGATTGAATCAGAAAACCTGCTTCTCGGAGGCTTTGATCGGATTTTTCCGCTTTCGAAGAGTTCTTCTGCTGGAAGAGTTGTTTTCTCCGATTCTAAACGCAAATCAAAGGCGAATTCATCTTCGTAGTTGGGTTTTGAACTGGGCGATGGATTATGGGCGTTGGAATTTTCTTGTTCCCAGTCGAAATCGCGGTAAAATTCGTTGAACCGGGTCGGGCTACTGGGAGCGCTTAAGTAGAAATCGCCAAATCGTTTTGGGGTGGAGGGAGCGGTAGGGTAAGAGTTGAAGTTGAAATCTGTGGTGGGTATAGCCACTTCCATGGCTAGTGCAGCTCTTGTGGTTGGTATGAGAACTGAGAAGTGAAAATTGCAGGGTTTATAAACAGAGGTGGATAGGAAGGAGGAGAGAAGGGGGCGGGAAGTCAAGAGAAAGCCGCCTTTGATTACTTCTTTATTTGTCACGTTTTGAAAACTGTTTTGGTTTTGATTGTTGTGAGGTATATATATATATATATATATATATATATATATATATATGGAAAAAACTTGGGAGCCGGGCGGGCAACACTTGGCTGTGCTCGAGCACCAATCTCGACAGTGCAAAAGTATTTTGAGCGATTCAAATTTCTTCTTTGTCTCTTTTTCTTCTCTTGATGGATGCTCAGATATGACCATGTGATTTTCGCCTAGCACCGAAAAATTGCTCCATATATAGGCACATCACATATGAATTTTCTTTGAATGGATAGGAGTATGGGGACAGGAGAATGGTAATGCTACAAAGCGAATTGAGGATCGGAATCGTTTAATATACATAAAGATTGAATAATAAGACTAAAATGCATGGAGCTTAAACAATGCACGCACGTAGAATTTTTGCATTATGAATAATTTTAGACACATCTGCATCTGAGTTTATTTCCCTCCAAGTGTACATACCATATTTGCAGTGCTACTTGAAACTTTAGGGGAACTGAATGAATGAAGTATTTTCTCATTTTTGTTATCACACGGTTTGATTTGTTTGAAAGCTATGAGAGCAACCCCAACAAGGCTCTCTAAAGAGGTATTTTAGCCATAATAGGGAGAGAATGGTCAAATCAATCCCCCAACAGCCTCAATAAAAAATTCCCTATTCTACATGGATGAACAGTGCCTCCCTAAATCCCTTCTCATTTAGGGAGCAACTGTTCATTACCTTTTTTTCCCTCTCTCTGTCTCTCTCTTTTTAATAATAGAGAGGATTGTTGGAGTTTTGAAAGAGATGTGAGTAGGTAAAGTGAAAAATACGTACTGTTCACTACTATTTTTAGCTCAAAATTTATTGAGACTGTTGGGGATGCTCTGAGTATGACTAATATTCCTCCACAAGATCCGCGGCTTAATTGGATGAATAACCAAACAAGTTCAGGTTTTTTTTTTTTGAACTGCTAAAAGGGTGGGAATGGGCAATAAGCGTAACAACCCCTGTGGGGGTAATCATAGGGGCTCCCGACCCGCTAGTGGAATGTTCGATTCGAGTCACAGCTACGCTGCTGTCCGTGAGGACAGCCCGTCACCATGCCACTACCTAGGTATAAATGGGCATAAGCGTGTACCCCACAATCCTTCGCCACTGGCAAGACTCGAAACCGAGTCTCCTTTGAGAATGTGAGGCACCCTGCCCACCAGGCTACCACCATTGGTGGTAGTTCAGGGGGTGTTTGGGAGACTACTTTTTGGCTTTTTATTTTTACAATTTTTTTATTTTTCGGATTATGACCAGAATGCGTTTTGAATCTAATAGAGTATTTGATGATGTGCATGATGCATTTTGCAAAAAGAGTAGTGTTTGGGAGATAAGTGATGCTAATGAATTATGGGTTGATTTTTTACTATGTTGCCCTTGGTTACTTATAATTGTGTATAATGTGTATGAATAATGTTTTAATCAATTTTTTTAAAGTTTTATTGTGAAATTGCTTATTAAAGCCGTAATATTACATTACACAACTTAAAGCCATAATATTACAAGAATACAAGATTGACGTTGTAATGTAACAAGATTAAAGCCATAATATTACATACGATCTAAAATTAAAGCCGTAATATTACAAGAGATCCCATAATTATTAAAACCATAATATTACATGTGAACGAAAATATAAATAAAACAGACAACTTAACCATTACAGAAAAAGTCCACAAATTTAAATAACTAAAACAAAATATTACAAAATGGGCTTTTCAGTATTACGGAAAAGTAGTGAGGGTTTTTTTTGGTCTTTTTGGATGCCTCCCCCACGAGAATGAGAATAAAGTGTAAAAGCTCCTCTAGACTAGGGATGGGCATGAGGGTAGCGGGTAGGGATGGGCATGGGGAGGATAAGGGGTGGATACCACTATCTTCATCCCCGATTCCCGAACCCCTATCAATTCCCCTCCCCTCCCCAATCCCCACCGGAGATTTTTTTTTAACCTCCATCACCGCCCCAATGTGGGAAACGGGGATCCCCACAGGGAATCAGGAATCCAAAAGTTTACTCAAAATTCAGGCTCCACAACCCAGCCAAAATTCTAACGAGCTAAAATTAAAAAAATTCCTCCTGTATAGATTTCATCCCAAAAACAAGTTCAACAAAGTAGAAATCAAAGTAGGGGACAGTCGGACACAACGTTTTTAGAATTCAGAAATAAATTTTGCAGTTTAATATAAAGGGGATATCTATTTGTCTAACTGAATGAAACTTATGTTACAAACAAATTCTCTGGTAATATTTCTCTGGCTTCGGCCTTCTCTCATGTCTCCACTGAGATTGAGACATGACTCATGAGAGAGAGAGAGAGAGAGAGAGAGAGAGAGAGAGAGAGAGAGAGAGAGAGACGACCTTTGATCTTGAGAGTAACCCTAATGTTTTACAAGTTAAAACTTAAGTTATAAATTTATCCGGAAAAAATAAATTATAAACTTATAACATAAATACTCCCTCCGTCCCTTTTATAGTGTGTACATTTCCATTTTGGGTTGTCCCTTAATAAATATGTGTTTTGAAAAGTTAGATGATACATTTCATATTTTGCCCTTTAAAGTAGATTCATTTTTAAAAAGTTAGTGGGTATTATTATATTGATAAGGATAAGTAATGAAAAGTAGATGTAAAGTTGTAAAAGTTGTTGTGAGAGAAAATTAGTTGGAATTCCTAGGTAACACACTTAAAAAGGGACGGAGGGAGTATATAATATACATATATACATGTGAATGGAGATGCGGGGAGGGGAGGGGAGGGGAACGGAGAGGATCGGAGAGGGGAATGACTATACCATCCTCTACCCGATCCTCGATATCAATTGTCATTCCCTTCCCAATCCCCACAAGAGATTTTTTTTTAACCTCCATCCCCGCCCCAATGCAGGGAATCGGGGATCCCAAAGTTCACTTAAATTATTCAAGTGAATACCAAAGAAATTGTATTAAAATTCAAAGTTAATAACAAAAGTGGTTCCCAAAAATAATTTAAATGTACCAAGTCACTCAAAAGTGCTACTGATGTTCTTGTTCTTTTTCTTTTTTTGTTTTTGGTTTTTGGGTAGATTAAAGTTTCACTCAAAAGTACCAGACCTTGGTCCTTGAAAGTTGAGAGATGAGACAGAGGCCGCTGCATGTGGAAGAGTTAAAATGGGGTAACTAGACTTTTACAAGTTATAACTTATAAACTTATCCGGGGAAAAAAACTTAAAAAAATTAAAAATATAATATACCTATATATGTGAATGGGGATGCGCAGAGGGGCGGGGAGGGGAACGGGTAGGGGCGGGACGGGGATCAAAAAGGGGACTGACTGTACCATCCCCTACTCGATCCCTGAAATTCAAAAAAAATATCTCCATACGCTACCCGATCTCCGAAAAAATCCCCGAATCCCCTAGCCATTCGGGGAAGGGACGGGTTAGATAGGGGCGGGTCGGCCGAGATGGCCATCCCTACTCTGGACCATTTTTTTACTTTTCTTCTCTTTGGTTGAAATGAGAAGTCATTTTCGTGAAAATGTGTGTTGGGGTGCAGACAACCTTCAACAATTGTTTAATTTCGGCCATAAGGACAACATCCCGGACTGCAATGAAAACGATATTTTTGGACTTCCGTGTGTAATTTCGGTTATAGGGCCCGACCTTTTTATTTAGTAGTTTACTCATAATTAGGGTTATCAGTTTTGAAAGAAAAATAGAGGGGCGAGAGAAAACGCACATCTTAGAGAGATTGCGAGAAGACTTGTACTCTTGATCGATTCCATAGTGGACTGGTGTGGCTCCCGTGGTTTTTCCTCGCGTTGAGATTTTCCAAGTATATCTTGTGTCTTGTTTTTCCTTTCCGTTTTCATTACGCACCATTATTTGTTTTTACGATTTCTGTGATTCGTAGTTTCCAAGATCTGTAGGGCATTGTGGGGTTTCGAAATCCTAACAACGTGTTCGTGCCCAACCTACCAAACAGCCAAAAGTGGAAAAGGAGAAGTGAAAATGTGAAAATGTGGCTGTTAAACAACCCATCGGTAACCTCAAACCCCTTGCTAGCTATCTGCAGCTTCTGGGCTCTACCGGATTTTTTTTAAAATCTAAATTGTTCACCTTGTAGGACCTGCAAAGTGGTATACTAATAAAAAAAAATTAGTCTTATCGGATATCGATAGGTGTATAAAAAATCAAATTTTGATTTAAAAAACTGGACGATCATGGATCCATTACTGTCCTGTTTATAAACCAAAATTCGATCTACCTATTGATGTTTGATCAAGCTGATTTTGTGCATGAATATACCAGTATGCGAACCCTACTAGATGAACGGTGTAGATTATAATAAATAATGCATTGTGAAATCCATAATGGTCAAGGTGTAGACACCCCAATTTTGACAACTTGTGCATCCCCGATGATGAAAGAAACACTGAATATACCTTGGAACGAGTCCCTTGGGTCAAACGGGTCAAAATAGCCAAAACCCAAAAATACCTGAACCGTACGGCATTTCCCTCAGAACCGTACGACCCAAAATTCCTTTGACACCGCACGGCTTCACTGTTGCATCGTGCGGCATCCCTTTGCACACCGTACGGCACCATGTGTCAAATCCCATGATTCCCGCGTTCGTTCCAGCTGCTCATAGACGTTGGCGTAACACGGCAAAGCCTACCCATAGCTCATCATTTTGGCGTAAGAATCTCACCAATGGAAAACGCACGGCACCCATCCTCTATTTAAACGACCCTCCTCGAACGTTTGAGGCCGGCGATAGAAAAATTCTCAGAGCTGCGAACTCACATACATACCAACCAAAAATTCCCAGAAAAATTCCTTCCTGTTGAAACTCTGTTGCTATACCTCTTTTCCTCCAAAAAATATTCAATCTCATCCAAGAAACTACACCCGAGCCTTGCTAAGCGTTTCAAACCGAGAGACTCGTTCTCGTTTCAAAGGTACATCAGTGTTTCAGTAATATTCTTGTTCTTGAGGGGAATATTTGCCGGGTTTAGGAGAGGTTCTATACCTCCTCCGAATCCGGCGAATTAAAAATTTATCAAATGGATTGACCCGAGAGTCATTTCTGCCTCTGAGAAAATGCCGTAAGCACTTTCAATGTGTTTTACGACATTCGAACAATTGAGGTACATTCTAAAACCATTTAAAAGACTTTTTGTTGAAAAACAATTATTTTTATACCGATAAAAGAAACCTCTTTTTCTCTGGTTCAAGAACAAAATTTTTGAAAAATGTTTGACAATGGCACCGCACGGCTTCGGCAATGACACCGCACGGTGTAAATGTTGACACCGTACGGCATCAGGGGGATGCTCTGTTTTGGCAAATCTGATGCTCTGTTTTCTGAAATCACTGAAACAGAGGTTGGGCGCCCAACCTCACCTTGAGCGCCCAAGGTCTGCATCTTTATTACAGTCGCCCCCCCTCAGCTTTTGATTGTTACTATTACATCCCCTCATGTCATTTATTATTTCAATTAAGTATTTATTTATGCTTTAAATATTTTGTTGCATTATTTGTTTATTCAAAATGTCATTTTATTGCATTGTTTGACTTGTCATTGTTATTTATTTCTTTAGAATAATTATTTACTGTTTATGTGAATAAAGTTTTCAATAAAATCTTTTCATAAAAATCCCACAAATATTTAGTAGAGACCGGAAAATTCCGGGCACGCGGGGTGCATTTTTCAAAGAAAACCTTCCCTGTGGGTAACCTGACTCCCGAACCCAAATCTCTATTTTTTGCAGACCAAACCTTTTTTTCAGCGGCACAAGAGTCATTATTTTTCTAAACGGTTCCTCGGGTACCTAACGTTTTCTAAAAATTAAACCCCGGGTGGCAACTCTAAATTTTTCTTTTTCCCAGATCGCCCTTTTTCAAAACAACAAAATCAAAAAGCGTGGCACCGTCCACACAAGTTCCATTACAACTCCAAACAATTTAACCGTAATTCATGGGAACCGATCAAAGTGTATTGACAGTGCACAGATCGATTTGCAAGCCCACTTTCGGGCCCCGCACAAAAGATCTGAGCCGTTCGTTAATTTTAAAATATTTCAATGAGTGGCCTAGTGAAAAACAAGCTCAATCAGATAATTGTAAATGTCTTATCCAATTAAGGTCTTGTTCTCTAATAGATTTTAGGTACATAAAATCTCACATTTTATGATACTTCAATCTCAACACATAAAATGTAAATGTCATTTTATGAGATTTTCATAAAATCCTTCTAAAACCTATAAGAAAACTACTACATTTTATCAGTTGCGAAAACAACTCCATTTTATCACCTCTCCATAAAATGCCCATTTTATGAGATTTTCATAAAATCTATTAGAGAACGAGGCCGTGACTCAATTTTCATTCAAAGAGTAAGATACTTTGTATTTGATTCTTAATGAAAAATGTGTACATTAAATCAAGTTTTTATAATTATTCAATTGAGCTGATTTTTGAGTGGGTAGTTAATACAGTACTACTACTCCTATATGATAGTGGGAAGGGCCAGTTGGCTTCTGTGATGATGAGTCGCTTTCGGCTTTGCCAAACTAGCTAGTTGCCAAATTAGCACTAAAGATGGGCTTCGTCGAAATTTGAGAGAAACGATGACTTTCTGGTAGAGCTTCATTTTTTCAAGTTTGATGCCAAATTACAATTTCGGCAGCCTAATTGGCAATATAGTATGTAGTGTTGCAAGCCCACCCTTACCCTTTGTTATATTATTTGAAAATACTTTATAGGTTTTTGATGAATCGTTCCCGGCGTATTTCATCGGTGACCTTCAAACAACAAATAAGGACACTAGTGTGCGGGGTCACGTGACCCTGCGTGCCTCCCTTTGGATCCGTCCCTACATAACACTACTCTTTATGACATTGTTGGCATCGTTTTTAAATCTGGTATTCATCAACTTTAGTCTTGTTTTCTCTTCACAAGACGATCGCAAGGCTTTTCGCTACCTAGATTCCAATCGGAAAAGCTAATTCTCAACTACATATATATAATAGTCAAATGATCAATGACTGTATGCATCAAAAAAATTCACCTATTCAGTACTGCTGTAAAGTATTCAAAGAACTCGTACCAAGTAATAATACCCTATTCTAAATTGCAAAACTTCAATAATACCTCGTGGATATATAATCGATGAAACTGGAGTCTAGCTATTTTAACAACTAAAAAAAAAGGATCTATTTTAATCCTGGCTCTGTCCTTGTAGCTATTACTGCCTCCGAAATCATCATAGTCGACCCGGGATTTTGATTTTCGCAATTCTTTCCTTTGGAGGATCCTCTGGCCGGATTAATGGGCTCTTTCCACTAGTAGTACTAACACTACCCTTATGGCTTTCTCCTACGTCTTTAGAGGCGAGAGTTAGCAAATTTTGCATGTACTTGTCTTGAGCATCAGTCCACGACTTAATTTGTTTCTCCACCTGCATGCATGCCCATAACACCCGTGAAAACCTTCAATTTTTCTGGCATATACTTCAATGGAAATTAATCATCATAAAAGAAATTAATAACAAGATCAATCTATTTGCTCACGTCTGATGGGTTTGGCTGTGTTTTCTTCTTGTCTATTTTCCTTGCTAATTGCATGAACGTTTTCGTGAGAAAGTCAGGAATCCGAAAAATTATTAGATTAGAAAGAAAAAGGGACAAAAAAAGAAAAGGCCCATTCCACTCCACATTTAAAAAAAAAATTCACAATCCACACCCCACGACAGACCAGCAAAAAAGGCTACACGATGATAGGACCAAAAGTGGCCACACGTGACAGACCTCAAATGCGGCTGCACGTGAGGGGGATGTTAAGAAATATTGTCTCACATTGCCTAGGAGAGAAATGGGTGATCACTTAATATATGCTGGGACATATCCACTCATTGCCAATTGGCTTTGAGTTTGATGTTTCCACATGGTATCAGAGCAGGGCCCATTCCACTCCACATTAAAAAAAAAATTCACAATCCACACCCCACGACAGACCAGCAAAAAGGCTGCACGATGATAGGACCCAAAAAATGGTCACACGTGACAGACCTCAAATACGGCTACACGTGAGGGGGGATGTTAAGAAATATTGTCCCACATTGCTTAGGAGAGGAATGAGTGATCACTTAATATATGCTCGGACCTCTTCACTCATTGCCAATTGATTTTGAGTTGGATGTTTCCAAAAAAAAAAACTGGAAGAGAAGATCTCAGCGGAACTTAAACGGGGCTAGGTAGTGTTTACCTTGAATCCACAACGAAAAAAGAGAACTTTGTATAAGTTTATGGAAAAATTGAATGATGATGCTCTTAGGCTTACACCCCTATTTATATTAGTAGGAGTCCTATGAATATGGCAAAAGAAAACGGGAAAAAAATCATCTTATCAATTAAATTGAAAGCATGCAGTACTAATTAAATAATAAGATCTCCTAATAATACTATATATAAGGGCCGGTTCCTCTCACACTTAAAATAAAAATGACACACAAATTTATGGAACTCACTTTTCTGGGCTCCAATGTGAATTTCTGAACCATTGATCTTGTTTAAATGAGTAAAATAGAAGGTCCTGCAAAATTTCAACTCAATCAGATATCAAAAAGTGTTTGATCCAACCAGTTTTGCAAAAACTATGACAGAAAACAATGTTTTTTAAACTGTTTGAATCAAGCACTTACCGATATCTGATTGAACTTAAATTTTGTAGGACCTCTTATTTTACTCATTTAAACAAGATCAACGGTTCAGAACTTCACAGTAGGGCCCGGAAGAGTGAGGTGTCATTTTTTGTGTTATTTTAAGTGTGAGGGGAACCAGCCCCCTATATATATTCTTGAATAAAAGTTGCAAAAGTTTCGGCAGACTTCAAAATTTTCTAAATTGAGCAATTACGAAAATAAAAAGTTTCTATCATATTGCCTGATTTTTTCATAAAAAAAAAAAATAATAATATTCATCTGATGCCTAAGTCAATCAATTTGTGGTGCGGAGAATATAAAGAACTCAAGCAATTGGGTGGCAAGAGTTGCATACATGCCGCTTGTGTTAGCTAGGGGGTGTCTTTATAGGCATTTAGGAGGTAAAATCCCGTTAAGGTGTAGATAAGGATGGCACCATTAGGAACAGAAACATCCGTGGGTCTTGAACTGTTGGTGGTTATGTGGACGATGCCACCCAAAAAAAAATTTGGTTTAAAAATAATTTCGAAAAGATGCTTTTGAAAAAGGGGTTCCAGAGTCGCAACCCGGGTTTTTATTTTAGAAATGGATTTAATATCCGAGAAACCTTTAAAATAATTTGAAAAATAATGATGACTCTTGTGCCGATAATTAAAAAAAAAAGGTTTTAGTCTGTGAAAACAAGAAATTTTTGGGTTCAGGAGCGAGGTTACGAACGAGAAGGTTTTTAAGACACCTCATTCGCCCGATTAGATATCGATCTTTATAGAATGCACTACAAGAGAAAAGGGCTTTTTCGTCGACCCATTTGAGTCGGCAGGAATTGCCGTCTCAAAAAGCTGTTTGAATTGCGACGGCATCACATCCCGTCTTAAATGGGATAGATTTGCGTCGGCCAAAT
>JAXBDA010007707.1:0-16792 GCA_036023075.1 Gaultheria prostrata
ATTTCGAGCCAAAATTCGGCTCGTTTGAGTTTAACGAGCCCTATCGAGCCGAGCCCGAGCTTTGAAATTTTTTCACGAGCCGAACCCGAGCTCACATGTCTAGGCTCGAATCGAACCCGAGCCGAACTCATACCTTAACGAACTGATCCCGAACCTCGAAGGGTCCGGCTCGGTTCGGCTCGTTTACAGCCCTACATGTAGTGAGACAAAGATATGAGATCCCACTTCTGTCAACAATATCTAATTCACAAAAGTAAACAACGGAGCAGGATTCACAAAACCAATGTTTAAATGATGTTGCAAATCCTTGCGAACGAACTTAAAACAAAAATGTCACAATATATTGAGAGATACATTAACCATGGGGTTCTACTACAAGGTGAAAGTATTACAAACTAAACACAAATCTTGAGGGAAATTGGAGCAGTGAATCACACTTAAGGTCTATTACGAACTAACAGTTTAGGGGTGCAGGGGTGTATGGAAGAAATGGCTCGTTAGTTAGGGGTGTATGGAAGAAATGGCTTATGAGCTACTTAGCCTCCAATAAGAGAGAAGTTAATGCCCACACTACTAAATCCTCCAGCTTAAAGGTCCAAACAGATTAAAGACAATTTGGTTCTATTCTAAAGAACTGTCATGTTCTTGTTATTTCAAAGCAACCCGAGGAGAAGCAACTAGGTAGGTCAATAACTGAATGAGAAAAACTTGTATGCCGAAAGGGTACCGCCACGTGGTACCCATCGGCGCTTCCGAGCCTTTCAAACATGTTTTAGACGGCCCAGATTTAAGGGCAGCATTTTTGTAAATTTTGGGAGTAAATTTACCCTAACAAATCAAGGCCGTCGAAACCATGTTTGGACGGCTTGGATGTGCCGATGGGTACAACTTGGCGGTACCCAATTCGGCATACAAATTTTTCTCCAATAACTGAATCCTTCCAATCCATAATGAAATCAGACACTCAGAGACATTTCCAATGAAAATGAAGCACATCTCATTCCAAACGACAGTCTAGCCCAATTAAGCACGAGTAAGGTTCCAATATCATGCTCCAAATTGAACCGTTGATACTAATTCATGCTTTGTTTCTAACATCAATGAAAACGTACTGCATTCAACAGATAAAACACAATTTAACATGAAAGCACCAATATGGCTTATAACCTCATGCTTCAAATGTGTTGCCAAGCATAAACGTGAAGAGTTCACGAACGGGAGAGTACTCCACCACTCCAATATCCATTGCATACCCAGTAACCGGTAACTTCAAGTCGCGCACAACAGTGAATGCATCTGCCATTCTACTCTTTGGCACTTCTTCTGCAACTGGACAGTAAGGGACCCACGAGTCTGGGCGATACTCATCCCGAATTTCAATCCCCTCCTTCCTCATTGCATCACACAACTGTGAATGGAACTGAAGAAGGGACGAGGAAGGCGTAGGGGCAAGAAAGAGGACATTGTTGTCATTAGGAAGAGTACCAATTGAGGAGAAAGTTATGGGTAATGATTCTTGTTTTGAAGCAAAAAACTTGATGACGTTTTCGAGCTTCGATGGGTCGATAAACGGGGTGGAGAAGAGGGTAATGTGAGGCCGAGATTCAATTTCGATGAGGTGAGTACTGATTTGGCGACGAGCCAATGCATTCCAGGCCTTAAGAACCTGGTTTTCGAGTGCTGGATCAAAGTAAAGCTCAATTGCATAACCTTGTGACATTGCCATTGACAATTGAAACCCTAGACAAGATATCCAAATACAATCAAAGAAGCAGCAAAAAACCCAACTTCAAAAAACAGAAAATTGGGTTGAAAATCTAAAAAAGATACCTAAAGATAATCAAAGAAACCGCAAAACCCAACTTCAGAAAGGCAAAATAGGGCTTCCTGATAAACAACTGAAGGAGAAACAAAGCAGGTCAAAGATTGAAACACAACCCAACAAAATAAATTTGAGATGCAAGTTACGAACAAAACAGACAAAACCAAACAACGTTGTATTCACCACAAACTAGTAATCCTCGAGTGTATCTACAAAACCCTAACGGGAAAACCCAATTGAAATCGGAGATAAGTGTGGCAGAAAAACAAAAGTAATATAACAAATTTGTGGTCCAGTGGACTTACCTAAAGATCAGAGCAGCAGTGGTAATACATAGGAGAGTGGGTGTGATTCAGAAATGGAAATAATTATGGAGGAAGCCAAAAAAAAAAAAAAAGAGGTTAAAGAAGACAAAAAGAGATACAACTTGACAAGGGATTTATGGGGATGGAGATGGGAAACAGAAGAAGTTAAAGACCATGTGAAGTTTCTGTTGAAGGTTCGGCATCTGAGAGAGACAGAGGGGTATAAAGAGGCCAATGGTTTTTGGCAAAGGAAAAGGAGTCGGTACGCACCAAGTTTCCAGATTCAGGTGGCTCTATATCACGGGGCTCCTGGAATATTTCTAACTTAAAAATATTAAGAGAAATGTTTAGTGTAAAGTGAGGAGTACAATATCGATATATATATATTTTTTTTTTTGTTAAAAACGAATAAAAACTTGATTGAATTCTATTTTGGTCTTTAAATAAAAGTTATTGAGAATTTTTTTTCAATGATTCGAAACATTCATCTTTTAAATCGTTATTTTTTTCATTATTTATACGAAAAATCAAGTGTTTTGGATTTCAATAAATACCTACTCTCAAAATATATAAAATAACACTATTTATGAAACCAGGATAGCCCGTGCCCAATAGAGGGAAGAGTGGACGAATCCTGTAGTAAGCCCCTCACTACAGAGACCCGTATGTATTCAAGCTTGGCTCGAGCTTGAAAATTTCCAAAGACTAATTGTTCAAGTCCGGCCACAATTGAAGTTTTGTGTTAATGATAAGCTTGGCTTGACTCGCAGAATGTGCAAGTCAATCTTCAGCTTTCAAACCTTAGCTAAAACTCATAAGGTTTCGAGCTTTCAAGCTTCAGTTTAAGCTTAAGCTCATAAAATTTCAAAATGAAATAGGGTAATATAAAACCATAAAGAAGAACCAGCATCATTTAGTTATTAAGACATAGTTTACTAACTAGTAGGAGTACCATTAATCAAGTTAAAAACTCTCAAACTTGTCTTGAAACATCTGAAGGAAAATAAAAAACAAACTCTTAATTGCCTCCTAATTACCTCTAAGAATATGATTCAATGTAGCCCTAAATTTATATATTTCAATTAGGAAGTTTCCTATCTAAATGCAATAGCACTGTAAAACATGGTGAAAACACGAAACACCGACCCAAATCTCATATTTTGGAATATTTATTAACCTACTCATCTCTTTGTATTATAATATTTTATGGAAGACCCTCCTATTCATGAGTCTACCGAGCCAAACATCCATATGTTCAAGCTTGGCTTGAATCATAAAGAAACCAACAAAAGTAATTGAGCTTGGCTAATATTATTTGTAAACGAGTATGAACAAAGCCAAAAGTCGAGCCAAGCTCGAGCTATTTGATTCATTGAGCGCAACAGCCTAATCCCACCGTCCACTTGCGAGGGAGCCTAATTAAAGTTATAACTTATAGATTGGCCCCAAAAGATTTAATAGCATTAGAGAGGTTTCGAACTCGAGATATTAGAAGGGAGCAAACCTCAAATTTCAAGTCTTGACCACCAAGTCAGCCAACCTGTAGAGATTAAGAAACGCAAGAAGTTAAAGAACCTGTGAAGTTACTGTTGAAGGCTCGAAATCCGTAAGAGACAGACGGTATAAAGAAGCCAATGATTTTTCATGACAAAGGAAAAGGAGGCCAATGGTTTCTGTTGAAGGCTCATATGGGTATAGAGATAAAAATTGAGGATCTGGAAGACTTCAAACAAATTTCTTTGTAAAAATTAGTGGGACTTTGGGACTGTAATTATTGTTTTATTGGGGACTTGTGATTGTGAATCTCAGTTTGGTTATGTTTGGTTTGAGCATAAGTCTTTACAATTTACAAAATTGTAAAGACCAGAAAAAATAGCATATTGATTCGGAGATGTCTATTGAAGATCGGTCGATACGGTATTTAGAAGAAATGATACAGTTAAGGTAGAAGGTAACACTAAGGAGTGAAAGACTAAAATTTACTTTCACAACAATAGTTGGAAAGGATCAAATCATTTACGAGAAACAAATGCATGTGTCTTATTACATACACACCAACAGTGTTAAGATATCACAAACATAGACATTTACATTTCAGGGGAAAAAGTGTGAACACCACAAATTAATAAGAGACAACCAAAAACATTACAACATTTGTTCGAAAAGCACATACATAAACTTGGAATTGGATCTTCTCCGGTCCTTAATTTAGATTGAACATGACAATTCAAATCTGAATCATCCATTACTGCAATTAATGGTTTGGATTTGCTCAGAAACTCTTACCGGTGTAAGAGTGGAGCAAATCCGAACCATTGATTTGGACTAACCTGTCCAGTTCAAAACTTGGACCGAAAAGAATGCAAACCTCGTAAATATAGACATAGGAGGTGTAGTGGAGGACTAGTGGGGAATTCTCGAATGTATCTACAAAACATAATGGAAAAACCCAATTGAAATCGGAGACTAGTGTGGCAGAAAAACAAAAGTAATACCAAATTGTGGTCCAGTGGGCTTACCTAAAGATCAGAGAAGCAGTGGTAATACATACGAGAGTGTGTGATTCAGAAATGGGAACAATTATAGAAGAAGCCAAAAAAAAAGGGGTAAAAGAAGATAGTTGACAAGGGATTTATAGGGATGGAGATCGGAAACAGAAGAAGTTAAAGAGCATGTGAATTTTCTGTTAAAAGTTCGAAATCTGAGAGAGAGGTATAAAGAGGCCAATGGTTTTTGATAAAGGCAAAGGAGTCGGTACCCACCGGCCGGAGTGGAGTTCCTGCCATGCACATTGTGTATGGTACCGTGTGGTGCCAGACATCTGGCCGTGCCAAAAAGGCACGGCTCTGATTTAATTCGAGCCTCATCTAAATTTGAACTTTGCTTGGATTAAATCTGAGCCGTGCATTTTTGTAATGGACGGCCAGATTCCTACACCACACGGTGATGCACAGCAGGGACAAGTTTTCTTGGGTAATTAGAGCTCGCACGATATTGGTGGAGTCAGAGTTCAGATTCGGGTGCCGCCGTATCATGGAGCTTCTTGAATAATTTTTTATGTAAAAATATGAAAATAAATATATCAAGTGAGTACAATATCGATATTTATTTTGTTGTTAAAAATGAATAAAAACTTGACTGAATCCTCTTTGGTCTTTAAATAAAAGCTATTTTTTTTTTTAATAATATGAAACATTCATCTTTTAAATCGTTATTTTTCTCATTATTTGTATGCAAAACCAAGAGTTTGGATTCCAATAAATACCTACTCATAAGTATAAAGCAACACTATTTACGAAAGTGGGATAGCCTGTGCCCAGTAGAGGGAAAGGGTTGACGAAGCCTACCTACTCGTAAGCATAAAATAATATGTGTTCAAGCTTGGCTCGAGTTTGAAAATTTCCAGAGACTAATTGTTCATGTTTGGCCACAATGGAAGTTTTGTGTTAATGATAAGCTTGATTTGACTCGTGGTATGTGCAATAGCACTGTAAAACTAGTGAAAACACCTATATGAAAGGCCGACTCAGATCTCACATTTTGCAATATTTATAAATCTACCTATCTCTATATAATATTTATGAAATGGCCCTCTTGTTCATGAGCCTACTAAGCCAAACACTCATATGCTCAAGTTTGGCCTGAATTCATTGAAAAAAAAAGTGATTGAGCTTGGCTAATATTTTTTGTAAACGAGTTTGAAGAGTTTGAACAAAGCAATAAGTCGAGCCAAGCTCGAGCTGTTTGGTTCGTTTAGCAACCCTACCTTGCTAACCCTGTGCGCCCAATCCCACCATCTACTCGCGGGGAGCCTAATTAAAGTTAGAGCTTACAGATTGGCTCCCAAAAGAATTAATAGCACTTGAGAGGTTTCGAACCCGAAATGTTATAAGACAGTAAACCCCAAATCTCAGGTCTTGACTACCAGGCCAACGCGTAGGGTTAACAAACAGAAGAAGTTAAAGAACATGTGAAGTTTCTGTTACAGGCTTGAAATCTGAAAGAGACATAAGGTACGAAGAGGCCAATGGTTTTTTTATGACAAAGGAAAAGGAGTCGGTACCCTCAAGTTCTGTTGGGTAATTACAGATTTACAGCCTCATATGGGTACAGAGATAAAAATTGAGGATATGGAAGACTTCAAACAAACTTCTTTGTAAAATTTGGTGGGACTTTGGGACTGTAATTATTGTTTTATTGGGGGCTTGTGATTGTGATTTGTGAGTCTCAGTTTAGTTTATGTTTGGTTTGATTAGATTTAGGCCCTGTTCCACTAACTCAAAAAACTAAAAGCCAGCTTATTGTGCTTTTCGAGACAGATCATTCCCTCACAATACATCACATAAAAAATCACAAAAAGCCAACGCGTATTTCGAGCTCACATAAAAAAACTAAAAAGCCAAAAAAACCAAGTTAGTGGCACACCCCTTTAATCTAGGGTAAATTTCACTTTGACCCATTGTGGTTTGGGTCAGGTACGGGCTCACCTCCTCACATTTGATTATCAACACATAACCACCCTATGGTTGTTGGATCAATGTGCACCTCTAACTCTGTTAACCGAATTTTTAATAGACTCTAATGCCCTTGTCTTCTTCCTCTCACTCTCGTCTCTCTGCTCCACCAGCCCCTCCTTATCAAATAAAAAACTGCACCGGAACTTATTTCAATTCACCCAAAATATAAATCTGCCTCTTTAAAGAGAGAACTTTAAAATCAAACCCAGCAAAAGCAAAACCCTCTTTGTAAAATCATCAAAACCAACTTACACCACTCTAATCGGATTTGGTGAGATTGCGAACCCCCTATAATGGCCCTAATTTATAAAATGGCACCGTCATATTGCCTTCTGACTGGCGATTCTGCCCACATTCCTCGCCAAGCATCAGCAACAACAGCTACTGACCCCGCCGAAAATCAATTTTTACCAGGGTACAATTAACGACTGGGTTTTCCGATTTAGGTACGATTTTCAATTGGGAATTCCGATTAGAGTTAGTGGCTTGGGTTTTCCGATTGGAGTTTAGTCGTGGCCGGTGAGTGTGGAAGTACATAGGTATGAAGATGTATACAAATATAAACATATATGAGTATAATATGTGGGTTTGCTGTATCAGATTTATATCAGGTGTGAATAGAATTTGTTTGCCTAATACCTATTGGGTTTGAAATACACAAGCTATAACAAAATGGGTTTGCCTAATTTGGTTTAAATCTGTCCTTTTAGAGTTGAAAAATGCATGATTAGGACTTGAATCTTTGATCCTTGTTTGTTGTTGAGTTCAAAATTCATGATTAAGGGTTTATCTTAGCTAAAAGTATGTGAAATTTGGGTTCGGGTTGTTCGATTGGGTCTCCTCTATAATAGCTTCTATGTAACTAACGTGGGTGGCTATTAGGGCGGCACTAGAGGGGGCGGCCAGTGGTGGGAATAGTGGAAATGGTCACTGGTGTTGAGTAACAGTTAGGGTTTATGTTAGGTTAGAGGAGGAAGAAAGAGCTAAGGGTAAAAATGTACTTCCACGATGAGTTCCTCTTCCACAGTCTCAAAACTGGCAGGTGTGGTTCAAACTTTGTCAAATCAGATGTAAAATGTAATTGTGCACATTAGGGGTGTGCACGGGTCCATTCAGGTCCGGTTTGGTGCCCACCCGCCACCAGAACCAAACTATTCAGGTTGGAAAAAAATGGAAGTGACACTCGGTCGAACAACCAAATGAAACCACCCGAATCACTGTTTCAGATTGACCGGTTGGGTCAATCGGGTTTGTCGGTTTGCCCATGTCTGAAAAAAGTTGAAAACAAGTGTAAGGATCTACGTTTTACAAAAACAAAGGAGTTTTTCTACTCAAACATATGCATAAACCAGAAAAAAGCCGCACAAAATCAAGAGTAACTTGAATCGAATATTTGGAACCTTGAATTGAACTTCAAAGTTGAATCACAGCCACTTTGGAAAACTCTATTAAGAGAGAGAGAGAGAGGTGTGGCTGGCGGTAACAGTGGTGTAGCACTGTAGTTGTATATTTTTATGGTCCCAAAGTCTCTGATTTACTAATCCAAGACGTAATGAATGCAAGGCTTGCAATGAAAGCTTGGTTGAAGTATGTGTGGGGCTCCAGATCTTGACACGCGTACGTTGGGAATACTATTATACATCGATCGATTCGGGTTTCGCCGGTTTTTAATTGTCTTAACTCATGGTCTGACCGAAACCTGACGAAAACTTAAGTTCCCACACGCAACCGACCGTTGGTCAACGGGCCAGATCGGTCGGACGGGTTAGTTGGTTTATTCGGTTCTTTGCTTACCCCTAGTGCACATTGGTCCAACCACCATAGGGTGGTTATGTGCTAATAATCAAATGTCAGAGGATGAAAGTGCACATGGGCCAAACCACAAGGGGTCAAACTGAAGTTTCCCCTTTAATCTATAATTGACCGTAAAAGTCTTTAAAAAATGGTAAAGACGAGAAAATAGCATACTGATTTGGGCACGTCTTCTCTAACAATTGGTTTTATTACATATTGTTTAACAATTTAACACCTTAATTAATACTATATCACAAATATAGAAGTTTACATTACAGAAGAAAGGTGTGAACACCACAAATAAATCAGAGACAAACAAAAACATTACAACAATTTTTTTGTTGGAAAAGTAAATACAAAAACATGGAATTAGATTCTTCCATCCTTAATTTGGACTGAATAGAAAAGACCAAATCTGAATCGACCATTGCTGCAATTAATGGTTCGGATTTGCTCAGAGACTCTTACCGGCCGTAAGAGTGAAGCATATTTGAATCATTGATTTGGACTACCCTGTCCAGTTCAAAACATGGAGTGGAGAGAATCCGAACCTCGTAAACATAGATATAGGAGGTGTAGTGGAGGATGATTAATGGGGAATGCGAAGGTAGATAGGGATGGGGTTGGGGGTTTCTGGAGGTGCGTCCCAAACAGTGAATGCACTGGTGGAGTTCATCCATGTACTTGTCATGGCAGGGTAATGACGGTCTATCACATCTTTTAAGCTCTCTGTGGTGTTCACCCATTCTAGCCCTTTCTTTGTGTATGTTTCCTCATTGAAATCGGTTGTAAAGAATCTGTCTGCTTCCAGCCTCCTGCAATAATTCATAATCTCCATTCAATTTATTACTTGGATCAAAATCTCACTACATGCTCATTTATCAACGCATAATTTTCAATTTAGGAGTGTGCGAAATGTGCGAAAATATGTTAATCCGCTAGATCGACCCAACCTGCACCGAGGCTGAAACTTGCATGTGGTTACTGGTTAGCATGAGTGGTTGGGTTCAACGGTGGAATTCAAATTATTAACGGGTTAACTTGGGTTCTTGTGAAAAAATTTTTGCCCGCCTTTAATCTGCTCAAACCCATCATATTTACATGATACAAATCTTAAGTGTCTACAATATCACACTTATTGAACACACCTAGTTAAGTCAAGCTATGATTTTCATAGTGTTAGCCCAAAGGTTTTATAAAATACCTCATTGATTTTGATGATAACAAAACTGATTTTATTAAATGAAAAATATAATTAAATTGTGATATTTGATACTCATTAGATTAATTATTTATTTTGTAGGATTTGGTTGAGGTACACAAAGAGAGATGCTACACCAAATTCCTATCTCCAATAGCCAAGATTTAAATTTAAAGGGGAGAAGATTAAGGACAAATCTTATTCCCATATTTATTTTGGAAAGCTCTCTCTCATTCAAATGGCTAGAAAACAAGGGAAGTTAGCAAATTTGATGTCATTCACTACCTAATGGGTTCCAACGGCTAGTGGAGAAGTAGAAATTGACAAAATCTTTCTCACTGCCTTAATTGAATACCTATTGGTTCAACGGCTAATGCAGCAAAATGGGAATGATTTGTGTAATGGCTGCCTTTGTTCAATTTAGGCCATAATATGATTTCTTATTTCCAAAGTTGAAGATCTGCTCCAACGTCCACATGCATGAAGATATAAAATAGGCGAGGGGAAGTATAAAGATGACATACGGACAGTGAGCTAAAAAATATACGTGTGCCGCCATTTTCATCATTCAACTCCAAGCTTTATCTTGCATATTCTACAATAGTTTGAGTGTTCTATTTTGAACCTTCATTGTAAAAGGGATTGTACACCCTTGTTTATATTCTTGTGAGAGATTATTTTTGTGAGTGATTTTGGAGATAAAATCACTTGAGAGTGAGGTGTTACTAGCACCGGAGTCAAAACTAGTTGGGTTAGGTACTAGCACCAGAGTCAAAACTAGTTGGAGCGATTGGGGATAGATTGCTCGTTGTAAAGGTTTCTCTAGCACCCGCGAAGCTAGAATGTGTTACTATTGGAGATAGTGCAGCGAATCCCGAGTTGGACACTTGGGGAGTGGACTAGGCCGTGAAGTTACGGACCGAACCACGATAAATCTTTGCGTTCAATTTCTCTTTTCCCTTTACTTTTTATTTTCTGTCATAAATTATTGCAAGCATGCTTGAATGATTTAATTTATTATTGGGTGTTGCATTTAGTAGTTTTTTAATTCCGCATTATTTTTTGAAACACACAATTCACCCCCTCTTGTGTGTTGCTATCTGGGCCAACACATATAGAATGTTAGCCATTAATAAACTTTGAACATAATAGTTGTTAGTTATTGGTATCAATTCTTTAATTAATGAAATATGTCAAAAGCAGCCCCGTTTGTGAGGGAAGGCTTGCGCCTCGGGCTCGTTTGACTCGTTTACGAATGCTAACCATATCATATTAGAGTCACTAATTTCCACTGCCATTGGCTAAAAGATTTTTTTTAATTTGTCTTTATTTATTTTTATTTTTTTGTGTGTGTTAAAGTTAGGTCAAAATTTTTGGTGATTAAAAGTCCGTCTCGACGAGAGGAATCAGAATTGAGTAAAATTATAACTTTTACCCAAATATTTTGGGAAATATCCAAGAAAAAAGACAGTTTGACCCAAAAGTAACAAAAGCAAAAAAAATTTAAATCAAAATAAAATCCAAAAATCTTTAAGCGAATGATACTGGAACGGGCTCGTATGTCTTTAGGTCATGGAATACATGTAATCGATCCCCATACCTTGTAGCCATAAGGAGGAAGATGACAAAAGCTGTCTCACTAATGGCAAATCCCTTGATCTTCTTCTCTGCCATGAGGCCCACCAAAAGATCGAGTTCCTCCACATCATCGCCGTACACGTCTTTAAGTGTTTCAATTGCTTCTTGATCGTCCGTTAGATCTTTCCATTTTGATATGGGTATCAACAAGAGGTTCCTACGAAAATCATTGTATCTGGCCACCTTCCTCTCCCTAATCCCTGTATACTGCATCACCAGCAGTAAAATATTTTTTTTTCCCTTACCAAACGAAATTTATTAATCTTCATACATATGCAAAGATTAAAAGGATCAAGGTACAAGGAGATACGTCACCTGAGACCTAAAATAGTCAAAGGCTCTTGCCAACCGAAGCTGCAACTAAGCAAAAAAAATCCTAACAAATGTTTAGGAGAAATGTACAGAATGTGATTATGGTCAGAATGTGTTTTGAATTTGGGAGGAGTGTTTAAGAGAAAAATGAAGAATGCGTTTGCAAAAGTTGTAGTAGCTTTTTTGATGAGAAGTAGAATGGACAAAAGAGGTCGGAACCTCTTTCTGGCTTCTGGTGTGGATTGTTATAAATGAAAAATGAATTATGAGAGAATGAGTTCTAAGAGGTTTCAGTCAAACACCTAGACTTCGAAAAGTAGAATAGAAAAAGGCAAAACACCGGCGGCCAAACAGACCCTTAGGGAACCACGAAACCCAACCACAAAAAACCACAGTCGCATAACTACAAAACACACCATCACAACCTAACACCACAACCTAACAAAACCCGCAACAACCTCACCTCGGAGAACTCCAAAAACAAACAAAAGGACGAGATAAACTAAGAGCATCTCCAACCCATTCATCAAATATCAAATATTTAAGTGTTTTGATGAGTAATGTTGAAAAATATTGTTTCAACCCACACATCAAAAGTGAACACCAAAATTGGTGACCCTTCCTCCCTCATCAAATATAGTGAGTCATCAAATTATTTACTATAATTAAAAAAAAATCGTTTACGTTATTATGCATTTCCCGTTGTCATCTTGCTGTTGAAACAAACACTATATTTAAAATTTGAACTCAATATCCCTATTTGAAGATTGAACTCATCCATTGTATTTAAAGTTTGAATTCTAGCCTATATTTTTATATAAATATTCGTTGTTTCATTGCTTTGGTTTGACTTTTTTTCCCAATTACGTCATGGATTCCCAAAACCAACAAAAATATAATTTTTGTGGGTAAAATCCACAATATTCGGATCAATCGTCACAACTTCCTAATCAATTCTCTCAATTCACCGGGCATGAGTCACAATTGTTAGCTCAATCCACAATATTCGGATAAGTATTTGTAGAGTGGATTGGAATCACAAATTTGAAAATATAAAAAATAAGGCATCAAATTGCCACATAGGTCATCAAAAGGAAAATTTGATGAAAAAAATAGGTGACTGGCTTGGATATGCTCTAAGAGGTTTGTCGATTTAGACGAGAAAAACTCCAAAAATAGACTAAAAGATTAATAAAAACTTATTTTGCTTTCAAAAAAAAAAAAGACTAAAAGATTATTATGTTATTGCTTCCATTTTAGATATCGCGAAAATACGACATTTGGATGAAATTTTATTTGACCTCATTAAACTAAGCAAAAAGGTATGCGAAAATACGATATTGCGTCCATTTTAGATATTTTTTGAATATTATTTTAGTTACTATGCTGGTAATATAGGGTTTATTCAATAAACAAGATAAAAAAAATTGTAAGTTAAGGAATTATCGTATAATTTAAGAATACTTAATAAAAAAATAATATTAAATGTCATTTTGCAATCCTTACTAATTTTTTTCGCTTATAAGAAAATGTATTTTAGTATGATTTGAAAAAAAATATGAGAGTCGTTGTTGCTTAATTCATTGAGCGTGTCCAAATTTAACTCTCATTATCAGTAAAAACTTCTTGAGTCCACTAAAATTTTGTGGATCATTAATCTTGAAAGCAAAAACTTAATTAAAGTGCGAGTAAATTATTAAGGGATTGAGTTTTGTAAAATACAAAAATACCTTCAAGAGCTGGTAGGTCAACATGATCAGGTCTATCAACGCCATCTACATTTTGGGGAATAATGTTCCTTAGCCCCACAGGATAATTCCAAAGCTCAAGGGCACCACAAGCTTGGTGCCCCATTGAAACTAGTTGCCTTGTGAACCCAATTTCTTCCAATGCCTTTTCTCCTTTATGCCCAATCAAATTCAATAAAGGAACCCTACAAAATTTCCTCATATATTGTCACACATGTACCCACAAAAACTATAAGTTCGCTAATCAAAAAGTACTACTTCCGTCCAAAAAAGATTGTTCGATTCGTAAAACGAGAACTTAAAACACCCTTCTCTTTTTTACGCGATTGCACAATCTCCAATGCATATCTTTTGAAGACAATAAGGAAATTTTCACAAGTAACCCTAAATTTGGACAAAACATTTTGAGAGATGTAAAAGTAAAAAAGTAGACAAACAAATTGGGACGCGTATGAAAAAAATGTTTGAATTTTCTTTGACGAAATGAGTTAATCCTAAGTTCTCATTTTGTAGACTGGAGTAAAAGAATTGAGTTCAGATGGCGTACTTATCATTCAACGGAGGAGATTTGTTAGGCCCCGGTGTGACTTCGATGTCCCTGAGGAGGATTTCATCCGGTAGGAGAGAGTGCATCCTATAAACACTGACAAATTCTTCGGTTAAGGAGTAGGGTACCCCATGATTATTGGGTTTTTTCATGCCCACTTGGCCTGACAAGATTGCTCCTCCCACGTGTCCAAATGTATCCTTGATTTTTTTCCCCAAAAGCCCATACCTGAAATAAGAGATTAAATTCAGATCAAGCAACAATGAATTAATTAATATTCAATGCTCCTAAAGTACCGTCACGTGGTACTTTAAGAATCTTAGTTCATTACATATTGGCATGGAAGTCATGAAAACCTGTGGTGTAGCCCATATAAATATATGCGGTTAGAAAAGGCATCAGAAATTTGCTATTTATCAATTAAAATTTTAGCCCATTTTACGATATGACCTAACAATTCTAATGAAATTGCTCCAAGGACCTTTCAAATTACAAAAGGGGGGTGGATAATACAGGCATATTCCATCAATTTACATTCACTAATTCTCATGCATTTTTGTACACTAATATTAGGTGCTTTTTGCACATTAATCGTATAGCTAGCCACAAAAGGCAATAGGCAATTCTCAATATTTTCCTATTGTTAATAGTCATTTATTTTCAAATTAATAGTAGAAAATAAGAAAGAGATCAAATATTATTCTAGGTATAAAATCTTGGCTTTATCTTTTCTATCACGGTTCTATTTGGTGATTCAAATCATTCATTTTATAAGTCTCAATGTTAAAATCATCAAAGTAAGAAATTAAATTACTCGGATACCCACCTCTCTCCCTCCTCTCCTCTCCTCTTATCACTATCTATTGTGGATATGGGTTAAGACCATCTCACAATGTGAGATGATATCTCTCCAATCCCTTGCATTTTTAGATTAACCGCCACTAATATGTGGTAATTAAATCGGATCTCATTGTATGAGTTTGATTTCTTCAGCTACGGTGGAGGAGGCGATGGCGGTGTCAATGTCAGGGTTTTCCAACATCACTTCCATTAGGGAGAGTGGTTTCCAAAACCGAAGCTTCTTTTTCATCGGGTTTTTTTTTTTTGGGTGATATCTGTATAGATCTAGATCTTGTTTTATTTTTCTTTTTAGTGGTGTTGTTTTAAGTTTCAAAAAGAAATAATCGTAATCGGTGATATATACATCGAGACCTACCAATTGGCACGCATTCCAGCAAGCAATGTGTCGGTTTTAAGGAGCTCAACAGTCCAATCAATAGTGTGGATCTTTGCAATCACGGCAGCAGTTACAAGCCTGGCATGTCGGTATAATTTTTCATCTTCTAGCTCTGGGTATTCCTTCTGCAATATTGGAATTACATCCCAATTGAAGTTATCAAGATAAAAAAAATGATACACGAAATTTGCACGTATATATAACAAATTAAAAATGATGTGGCAAACCACCTTTTTTAGATTCTGATCCAAAATAAGGGTTGCATCATTTAATGCCTACTGTATCAGCAATGCTCGGTAATTATTAAAATTTTCTATCTATTCTCAAAAAAAAAAAAAAGGTTGACTATTTTCACATCTTAATTTTTCTCTATTATTCCAATCTGTGGGGTTAAACCTAATGGTCGGTTTTTAAACTTTAATATACGGCAATGTTACATACACAGAAAAACTATGCAGAATTTATCCAGAAAGTGAGAATGAGTGGCTCAAATGCACTTACACTCTCATTTGAGCCACTCATTCCCACTTTCTGGATAAATTATTGGTATTATTTCTGTACACTTAGCATTTCTGAACTTAAAATGATAAGTACATTGTTTTATGGGAGATGAGATTATTTATACTCAGTCTATTTTAAAAGGGAAAGGCTACAAGTGTGTATATTCACTTTTAAAAAGTTATGAGTTTTTAGTATAAAAGTTACGATACGCACTAATATGTTAGTATGATTTTTAGTGAAAATTCTATGAATTTCATTGCGGAAGAGTTACGAGAAGCAAATGTTTTTTTTTTTTTTGCTCAGGAAAAAAAGATATAATAGATAAGAGAGAAAAATACAAAGGAAGGACTAGAGCCAAAAGACGCCAAAGCGACGAAGGCAACTAAACCCCGACAAACAAAAAACCCCCTAAAAAACAGCAAAGCAACAAACCCCAAAAAAACAACAGCCAACAGAAAGAGAAGCAACAACAGACCGGCAAAAGACCATGGAACACGGGAGCCTACCGAAAAGACTATACAAAACAAGATCCATAGACCCAAGCCACAAACAAAAATCACCCAACGCCCCAACACGGATCCAAAACCACCCAAAGCCGGACACAGAACAAGATCCAAACCACAAACTAAACACAAAGAAACACACCAAACTGCTGATGCAGAAAGAATCAGAGGTTGATGAGATTCTGGAATTGAAGTCTTTGTTCCTCAAGTTCCACTTGCATAAGCTTTTTCAAGGCCCCTCCATCAGTTTCATGAAAGTGAATCCCATATCTTTTTCCAACAGCCACAATGTCCTCAAGCTCATCCACTATAATGGCATTTCTTCTGGTAATATCCTCTGTAGAGATTAAAGCATTATGGTTAACTGAGGAAGAATGGAAGGAATATGAGGAAGAGCAAGCAAGGCCAACTTCAACACACTCTCTGACGTTAGTGTTAAGAATATCAGACATAAGCCTCCTTCTTCTAACTTTCTCAGACCTGACTTTTTTGGATTCAATTTCCTCAGGAATGATCTTGGTAGAATCTGGAATGACGAAAGAAAGATCTTGCTCCTTATCTTCCATCTCACAAAAATCCACCAAGAGATTAATCCCTGGAATTTGAGACGACCTGATGTTATTCCCAGAATCATAGACTAACGGAGCATTTAAAACATCCTTTCCCA